>ML785839.1:333688-349624 GCA_009831015.1 Picea engelmannii | reverse complement strand
TATACTAATCTGGCACGTGTGAAGAGTCACCATCTTGGCAGGGCCGACCTCTCTCACTGGGTGGGTAAATCCACCTTTAATTAAATTTGGCCCTTTCATTATAACTGCTGGGGCCGACTTCTTATTCTTTACATTATAATTGTTCGATGACCAATCCGCAAAAGGGGATTTGGTCCTTATAAAATTACCGACTTGGTTAATCCTCAATGGGGATTAACCTAATAATAAAAATAATAATAATGACATGATTAATCCACAATGGGGATTTGATCCAATAACAAAATAATAAGAATGCTCTTCACAGTTACATTATTTCAACAGTTTTCTATGGGGAGAAGCAGTTATGACAACCATATATATTCAGAATAAAAATCCTTATCGTATATTGGAGAACATGACTCCAGAAGAAGCTTTCTCTTGAAAGAAACCAAGTGTGGAACACTTAAGGATCTTTGGCTATCCTATCTATATCCATGTTCCCAAGGACAAAAGGAAGAAGTTGGAATCCTCAGGTAAGAAGGGCATATTCGTTGGATATAATGATACACCAAAATATTACAGAATCTATGTCCCAGGTCAACATAAGATTGAAATCAGCAGGGGTGCAAATTTTGATGAGAAGTTTTCCTTCAAAAAATCTATAGAAGATTCCATGGACTCCAACGATGAAGAAGAATATGAAGATCCCAAGGAAGAAATTTCATATTCCCCATAACATCCCAGTGAAGAACCAGACCAACCACTTGAACCTGTAGAACTAGTTGTTGTACCCAAGAACAAAAAACGACCAACATGGCTAGAATCCACCCTACAAGAAGGATAAATACATAAAGGTCCCAGTGGCACCTTCAGGGAGAGAAAGAAGCCCAACATGTTCTCTAGTTATGCGACACTCATGACAAGTCTTATCAATGTAGAAACTACCACCTTTGAGGAAGTAGTCAAGAAGAAAGAATGGAAGGAAGCTATGATGGAAGAATATCAATCCATCATGAAAAATGTTGTATGGGAAACTGTGCCTAGACCTAAAGGAAAGTTGGTAGTAACTTCAAAGTGGGTTTACAAGATAAAACACGCAGTAGATGAGAGTATCAATAAATACAAGGAAAGATTCATGGTTAAAGGGTTCTCCCAGCAAGAGGGAGAACATTATGATGAGACTTTTGCTCCAGTTGCCAGATATACCTTTATTAGAGCCATCATATATCTTACAACATAAATGGGTTGGAGTTTACATTAGATGGATGTAAAGACCAATTTTCTCAATGGAGTAATTGAGGAAGAAGTATACATAGAGAAACCTCAAGGTTTTGAGGTACACTTGAGAGAAACCCATGTATGTAGATTAAAGACGACCTTGTATGGACTCAAGCAAGCTCCATGAGCTTGGTGTGCATGAATTGACAGTTACTTGACGAGACTTGGATTTTCCAAGAGCTATGCTGATCCAAAACTTTATTACAAGGTTGTGAATGATGCACCTTTTAAATTTCTACTATATGTTGATGATTTGTTCCTGACAGGTGCAGAGCCTCTCATTATTCAGTGTAAGAAGAAGATAGCCTCTAAATTCAACATGAAGGATCTTGGTCTCATGCATTATTACTTGGGACTAGAAGTATGGCAGAAGCGTGGTGAAATATTCCTAGGGAAAGGGAAGTATGTTGTAAAGATCCTTCATAAGTTTGGGATGATGGATTGCAAATCCATGTTAACTCCCATGGTGATAGATATGAGGAAGTTGGGCGAATTTGATTATGATCCAATAGACTCATCCCTGTACCATCAATTGATTGGATAATTGATGTATTTGGTTAATACCCAACTGAGCATTTGCTTTTCTATGAACATGTTGAGCTAGTTCTAGGTGGAACCTAGACATGAGCATTGGATAGCTACAAAACACATTTTGAGATATCTTCGTGGGACACTAAACTATGGTTTGAGATATGCCTCAAACAGTGACGTACAACTGCATGGATTTACTGATTCAGATTGGGCATGGAGTGCAGAGGACAAAAATAGTACTTATGGTATATGTTTCAGTTTGGGATCTACTATGATATCATGGGCTAGTAGGAAACATAATTCTGTGGCACTCAACATTGCAGAAGCAAGGCATATTGCATCCTGTGATGCTTGTATAGAAGTAGTATGGCTTTGTAATCTAGTTTCTGGACTATTTGATCAGGTGCTGGATTCGATTATGATATATTGTGATAATCAGAGTTGTGTGAATCTTTGAGAGAACCCCATGTTCCATGAAAAGTCAAAGCACATTGAGATCAAGTACTGTTTTCTCCATGATAAAGTCTAGAAGGGAGAAGTGATTCTCCAGTACATCTCCACCAATGAGTAGACAACTGATATTTTGACGAAGCCTCTGTCCAATATAAAGTTTGCATACTTGAGGGACAAGCTGGGACTCGTGGAGATTGCTCGCTTGGTTGAAAGGGAGGATACAACTTCCTTGGTTAGGAGGGAGTGCTGATATATGGCATCATGGATAGTCAATGTGCTGGTGGATAGTCATTCTCCCTGTGGAGAATGGTCCAGGTTGAAAGATTGTTGATATGTATCATGCCAATACAACTTAGATATGATATAGATGTTCTGAGACACATCATGCTAGTACAATTTAGATATTATGCATTATCATCATGCTAGTACAACTTAGAGATGATGCATATGTCTAAGTCACATCATGCTAGTACAACTTAGAGATGATGCAGATGACTAACATCATGCTAGTACAATGTAGAGATGGTGCATTGACACCATGCTAGTATGACTTAGAGATGATGCACATCATGCCAATACAACTTAGATATGATGTATTCACATCATGCTAGTATGACTTAGAGATGATGTAGATGGTACTCCACATCATGCCAGTACATATTAGATATGATGCATTCACATCATGCTAGTACAACTTAGATATGATACAATAGAGAGGATGGTTCTTGTAGCCATTGCGGGGCATTCAACATCTGTTGGGACAATCATTCTTCTAGGATGTATGTTTGGATTAGAAGAATGGTCCCTGTATCACTATGTTGAGTGAGTGAATTATGCGAGACACACTGCCAAGTGCACTAATTCCAACACATTACTTATTCAACATCATGCCCGATTACTAAGATGGAGTATGGTCTCGAGAGATGATGCGGTTGATGATATATTTTGATTCCAGGATGCTATCAAATGATACTTAGTGATGATTCTACTCGTGATCATGAGATAGCCCGTGTGGCTATGATTATGCTACCTGCATATGTGTTTGATACCAATACAGTTAATACCTCCCTAGCTAGGAGGGAGTGTTGATATTATGTTAGCCACGATAGGTATCAACCTCCATGTGTAACCTTTGACTAGATTAGAATATTCTGGAAGCTAGAGGAACCCTAAACATATGTGTAGAAACCCTAGAAGACAAGTCGACTCAGTAAAATAATTAATATTAAAGTATTACTCTTCAAAAGGAGAAGTCGACCTAGACAAGTGACAAGGAGCACTATAAATAAATGGCGTTTGAGCTCATTTGGACACTCACGCACACAAAAGCTCACACAATATAAGTGGTGTGCAAGTCTAGAGGAGGAGTGCAATTGCAATGATTACAGCTGGGTATTGGTCTTGGTTTATGGTTTTGGGACTTTTTTCTTGGTGCACTATCTTTGAGAGAGAGGTGTGCTCTCTCTTGGTTATCTGTTGGGTCTGGTATTTCTTCCAGAATCATTCTATTTGTCAAAGGTTACGTGCTTGGGGGTGGCTGCATGCCTATGGTTGGGTGACAATATTGTGATATTGTCTATGGTGAAACGAGCACATCGATTATTTTAACAAGCCCCTTTGAGCACGTTCTTACCTAGCCTTTAATTTCATGATTGTGCGTGTTCATTTATTGTGTGTAAGCCCCTCTGTGCATGTTCCTATGTGCAATAGTAGACCCAACCTTTAATTTCATGATTGTGTGTGTTCCTTTGTGCGGTAGTAGTCCCATCCTTTAATTTCATTATTGTTGATATTCACTATATCCACTTAGCTCCTATTATCTAACTTACATATATCTTAAATAGTGCACTTTACATGTATGCAACTAATTATCACTGAGTGTTTGATAGAACTAGAGTATTTTATTTGCAAATTGTTAAAAATAAATATATAGTTTTACTTGCACATTGTTAAAAGGAAACTATTATTTGATTACAGATGAATGAAAACCATCAATTAATGCTTGCAATTGCCACTTAGAATAAGATTTATATGATTAAACTACATAATTCCTTCCCCGTGAAATAAAGTGCAAAACTAGAAGGAAGTGAAATTCTGGGAGAAGTTATTTTGCAAATTCGGAAGAAACTAATAAGGACATTCATAGTTGGATGTGAACAATAATATCAAGTAAAATTTTAGTAAAATTTTAAAAAATTGTTAAGAAATTGAAGAAGAATGGTTCATAATTACATGTTAGAGTTGAGTAGATTGACGAAATGTTGGAGAATATTTTATTGATATATTAGTTGTTATGTTGTATAACAATCATGCATATTGACATCATTCAATTCAATACAATAATTTAATTTATTTTTTTAAATAAAAAGTTGTGTTTAAAAGAAATAAAATGCACATAAATAATAATAGTAAACAATACATGAAATAAATCAATTCAATACAATTATTCTAAATCTATCTTAGCTCATAACTTATGATGAGAGGGATCAAATCACTCCAACTACAAATTTATTTAAAATTTTTCACCTTGAGGAAGATGAAAGGTTTTCACTTTGAGGGATTTGACCATTTCACTTATAAACTTGGAGTTAAGATGGATCTAAGTTGTTAATATTTTTTCACCAATCTACTCTAATTAAACCATCGATCAATAATATAGTCTTGGAAATGCCAAAATTAAGTAAATTAGGTATATTGAATTCTCACCAATGAGCATATAATTAAGACTTTGCCAAAGTTGGGAAATTGTGATACACTCACTCTCACGTAAATATAAATCTTTCCCTCACCTAAAATTTATATTTACATTAAAAGTTACAGTGTATATAAATCACCAAGTATATCCATACTAGAAAATCATGTACAATTTTTTCATGATCTATTTCAAGTGGTCCTCCATTGATCAAGGCAGACATCGGTGGTTGCCCACTTATTCCATTGGCTCAATACAGTTTCCATGTTGGCTGTTTTCTATGTTTTTTTCTTGTCTTGAACTTTCGAGGCCTTTTTTTAGGCCCTAAACGACGTTTTTTTGGCACAACATCACCTAGCATGTAGCAAAAGACAAATGATTGGTTGAACGTAGTGTGTAATCCTTGGCTAGACCTTTCCAATGGGGTATTGAGTGCCCTAAACAAAGATCGTATGAAAAATTTATGCCATTGGGAAGTTGATGTATCAACTACCCCCATCGGGGCCCATAAACCTTTTGGCATTTCATTTTTTGAGGTTAGGGTTTTGGATGTTTAGAGTTTTCTCATTTATGTTTTATTTTAAAAAGGCCTTTGGAGCCCCATTGTAATAATATTTAGGAGAATGATCGTATCCATCACATCTCCTCAGAGATAATCTACCACCATTCTAGCGAGTTCATTTTTACTCTGTATTTTCTTTTACAGTCTCTGCATATTTCATTCTTTAATAGAATTTGAGTATTATTGTATCTTTGTGTTTCTATCCTATTTTTGTTTTTCATTTCATTCCCTCATAAATATGGATCATCCATCTTATGAGAGACATTGAACTAATCCTTCATGAATAAAAAATAGTGCAATAAATAACTAAGTACCCTATGAGCATTCAATGATCCTTTAACACAATAAAAAACTTCAATACTCTAACATTGAAGTAAGATCTATACATATTGACATAATTGGAAGATTGATTTCCATATTTGTGATATTGCTTATGAATAGAATGAATACCAACAAGGGTTACATAGGCTCTAAAGAAAGATAACACCCTAAATAGTTCGTACAAAATAAACTCCAGGAGAGCCATGGAAAATGAATATGCAGGGAATACACTATGTGAGTTTGTAGTTTCCAAAATTACTTAATGGATTAACTAATCTTTTTCTCGACCCAAAATTGCAACAAAAAGAACTTAAAAAGATAGATCTAGTATCAAATCAAGGTTTTACACAGTATATTAACTGAGTATTGAATCTTGTATACAAAAAAACACTCTTAACCCCAAACTGTAACAAGAGCTTAAAAAAAAGAGATAAAGTATTAAACAAGGGTTTTACATAGTATTTGAACAATAAAATGAGTGTTAGATATTCATATAATGCAAAGAAAGATACACTCGTTACATTAGATAAAAACAACAAAAATTTGGATCAAGAATGGAACCTAATTTTTTATTAGTAGTGAGCACTTGCTTAAGAAAACTAGTTGTTTCATTCCCTCCATGGTGCTTGCTAAAACTAATAAAAGGAAATCTTGTTTGCAAAATATTACTTCTAAATCACTATTGAATATACCATTATATACCAAAAATTAAAGAAATTATTTTAATATAAAGATTTCGTCCAACCTAAAAAAAATCCTAAAATTTTGCATTTTAACTATATTTTACTTTAAAAAAAGCCTAAAATTTCACATTTTAACTATATTTTACCTTATATAAATATTCATGGATTTTTTAAAACACAAACCCTAAAGATGGCGAAAATATGTCCCCTTTGATTGAAAATAGGAGAATATGATTCCAAATTTCTCCTCTCCCCCTGGAAATAGGCGAATATGATTCCTCATCCCATATATCATTTGGTTATTTATATCTAAGAATCGTAATAGGGTTCCGAGACAAGGTGAAATATAATATATTTAAATAATATAAATATTCACCAAACTTAAAAACATTTCCTAAAATTTCACCTTTTGGCTATAATTCGCCCCTATAAAATACCCTGCCCTTCAAAGATGAGACACTATGTGATGTTACTCCACTTGAAGTTTGTGATGTTCTTTTAGGATAATCATATATGGGGAAACATCATATTTTTTTTATTCTAGGCCTCGTAGTGTCATTGTTAGTTTGGGGGGTTTCTCCATAAGGCACCAAAGATAGTTCCAACTACCACAATCTCTTTGATCTTAATAAAGCAGAGCAGGAAATTAATTTCTCATACAGGTAAATTTGTCTGTTTCATAATTGGTTTGAGAGGAAAATAAAAGATCGACGTGACTACCAGGACCTCTACATGGGATCTCTCTACACAATATAAGTATATGGACAAGATAGTGGAATAACACACATATATCTTTTCCTTACCTATAATGGTGCTTCTCCACTACTAGGTAAAGCATGCAATTGATTTAACACCTAATGCTCCTCTACGTAATGGACCAATATACAAACACTCTCTTCTAAAGAATGAAGAAATCAAATGCCAGATTCAAAAGCTAATTCAAAAGGGCCACATCCAACCAAGCTCCTCACTTTTTGAGGGTCCAATTATGTGTTGGCACCCAAATTTTTGGGTTACATTTTGCGCACAGGCACCAAGGGAGCACTGCGTGCCCATTTTATAAGTTTTGTACACACCTAAGTAAGTGTGCGAGGATTTCCATGAAGTGCGCATTGGATTGGGTTTTGTTAGCAGAGAGAAGAACATAAAGACTACTAAATGCGCGCCGGTCCAAGTTTTGTCAGTTACGCCGAAAACCAATAAAATTCCCAACAGAAGCAAGAAAGGAATCATCGGGATATCTCTCCGAATGATTAGTGCCAACAACATTCAAAGACATGGGTAGGATAGAAGAGGAGCTGGTGTTGGAGCATGACATTTTGGGTAAGTTTTGGGAATCATGTAGGAGCAAACCACACGACAAGTTGGCTAGGAGCAGTGTGCGCAGAAGAAGGAAAAGCAGTTGGTTAGCGCACGAAAGGAAAAAATTAGTTAGGAGTTTTGGGACATTTTGTCCACATTGTAACGGGCTAAGCCCTAATCTATATGCATAAATATGTAATGGGTTTTTGGATAGAGAGAGTCCTTCTTTAGGAAGAGTTAAGTTTTTCAATGAGTAATCGGAGAACAATTTGTTCTGTGGCAAGAAGATATGAAGTAATAGTGAGACATAATAAGCTAAGTGTCCACTATAGCATAGAATGACAGGGGTAGGTTTGGTTTTTACTGAATATTATTGTATGAGCGCAATGTGCACGTATTGTAAGGATTGAATATTAATGGATAATATAAGAAGTCAGTCGTTGTGGATGTAGCCTAGTTGGGGTGAACCACGCTAAATTCCCGTGTTCTGATGTGTTTGTTATCATGATGTATTGGTTTACTTTGTTTATTGCGCACATGTAATAGATGCTTAAGTGTTAATATGAATATGTATATGATGGTTCTGCGCACATGTTGAATGATTAGATAAGATGAATCTATCATACGTTATTACGTTTTTATGAGTTCGTGCACAAGGTGTATTGCATATTGAATGAATGCTAAGTCATAATGGTTGTTAGAACGATCTCCATTCCCTTCATGACTATGGAAGCCTAGTTCCCGCAGTCCCCATAGGTACCTCAGATGAGACTTCACATGCTTGCAGATGATGTCGAAAGGGCTAGTATCTTTAGGGTTTTGTTGGTGAATTAATGTTTAACCTCGAGTTTGCCCACTACGTGCCAAAAAATGGTTCCCTTGTCAGGATCGAGATTTGTGATTGAGGGGGATGTGGAGAACTACTAAGGAGGAGATTAGACAATGGTTGGATACGAAAGAGATGAAGTTTGCAGTGGATCAGAATAACAATCTAAGGATTAGCGCAGAAGAATGGATACAAAGGTATGTGTTTACAGATTTGCATGAAATTTTCTTTGTTGATTTCCTGAATATTTTAACATAGTGGACCCAAAGATTTATTGAATAGAGCAAAATATATTGCATTGCGGTTCTGAAAAACTAGATTCCTGAGTTGATCCACGAAGTCAATGCTATAAGTAATCAAGTATCACACACAATCGATTACTGGTTGGATAATATGCTGGGAGATTATATTACTGTATTTTCTATAGATTACACTCAGTCATATAGTACTGTTGAAAGGGAATTATTTAAGGGTCCACATAAAATATACTTGAGGTCACTATCTACTTGGATTAAGATGTTGTTGTGTGACAAGGGAGTTATGAAAATGGAGTCTGATTGTTATGTTCCTTCACGCACATAGGGGAATTGGGGGATGACTAGGGAATGGTCTGAGTGTCATAGGGAAGAATGAATAAGGAATGGATGGGATAAGGATGCTGAGAGAAGAAGAGTGTGTGAAGAACGAAGGGATTGGAGTATTGCACAGTGGTAAGAGTTTAGGTCGAATATAAAGAGGACTGTGGATGTCTGAGAGAAGAAACACAGTGAGATAAAGGAAAGATACACTGGTGTATTACTCCAGATCGAAGGAATTATGTGCATAGAAGACGAAAATTTCCATTAGCTTAGTCCAGTAGAAAAAGATACCACTCATATCAGACTCTGCATCAAACCCGTGACCTTGTTTGCGTTGCTAGGAACCGAGGAAAGATCAGAAGCTTTGCCAATTATAGTTAGTGAAGGAAGTAAAGATAGTAGTAAATGTATTCATAGTAGTGGAAGTAGTACACCATGGTGTCATAATCATTTAGTGTTGTTAGGAAGTAATACCACACAAAATACGATGGTGGGAGTAGATCCTACTTTAAGAATGCCTATCTTTCACGGGGTAGGTTCAAAGGATCTAGAACAACATTTGTTCATTTGTGAGACAATATGGGTTGTGAAGAACATCCAAGATGATGATGCAAATATTGCGTAGTCGGAGATGACCTTTAGAGAATGCACATTATTATGGTATATGAAGTATCAGACTACTACACTTGTAGGACAAACTAGAACATGGGCAGATGTAAGACAAGTCCTATTGAAAGAATTCCAGAAGCCCAAGTATGAGTCACAATGCATTATAGAGTTGAAGGAAATGAAAATATAGTGAATGAATTAATGTGGGATTATGATTAAGGGTTTAATATATTGAAGGATCGATTGGCATTCCAAATTCTAGATGAACAACGTAGAGAGTGATTTATTGTAGGATTGTTTTCGCATATACGTTGCCCTTGTTGATTAAGGTTGGTTGTCATTGATGTGAATCCTTGAAGAAAGCCCTAGAGCACAAAGGTTTGGGTAATGGACCCAATATTGTTTGATGTAAAGATGACTCATTATTGTCTTGTCATGGTTGATAATAAGTAAATATGGATGAACTCCAAAGTGGTCCCCTTATGGTGAAAGCCCTCACGAGAAGACGCTTTGCGGAGTAAGAGAACCCATGCTTAATTATGGAATAATGAGATGAAGGACAATGAATTTGTCAGGTAAACTATCCTATATGGATAGTGATTGTCATTCCATTTCCGGTGGTATGTGGAACGTCACATAACTCCTCACGGTTAGAGAGTTATGGCCATGAGAAGTTGGAGACCCTAGGTTTGGGTAATGGACCCAAGTATGTTTGATGGATAACATTATGAGTTATGATATATTTTCAGATAATACTATTCTATATGGATAGTACATGTCATTCCATTTTTGGTGGTGTGTGGAACGTCACATAACTCTTCACGGTTTGAGAGTTATGGCCTTACGAAGTTGGAGGAACCTCATATGTCATCTAGAAGCCCCAAAAGGTCAAAGTAGTCAAAGTGGTTTAAGATATTTTAAAAGGTAAATAATAAAGTGAAGTAATGAGTATTATAATTCAAAGTGAATACAAAATACATTATTTCAATAATAAATTTAATGGATAAATTAGAAGTGGGTTAACCCTAAAATATGGAAAGTGGGGCCAAGTGACCTAGAAGATGTTTTTAAGGAAGCTACTTGGAGAGTATAAATAAGAGGCAAGGCTCTCTCATTTTAATCACACTTGAGAATATTAAATATCTATAGGCATCTGAGGTAACCAAGGATATCTAAGCCGAAATTCTGAGGGAAGGTGAAGAAAATAAGGCCGAAATGCAAGGAAGGATAAATTCTTTTGATGGTGCTTTCTAAGGTATGTTATTTACAGGTCATCTCACCATTTTCACTATAAATTTTTTTCTATAATGATTCAGACCGTGAAATTGCTATGAAATTGATAAAACATATCCAAGTATATGTGGTAAAAAATTCAGCTTGTGGATCAATGTATTTTTGGAGTTACACTCCGTGGAAAATAGGGTTTGTGGCTAGTCCTGAAACTAGTCAAAAACAACTGTTTCGGGTAAAAACGTCATAAATTATTCATAACAGATCCAAATTCAGTGAAACCAAATGTGTTGGTTAGGGTACAATATTTAGTATGTTCTGTAACATTTTCATATCAATTCAACAAATTTTCCGTGTGGGGCACGCTCTACAAGGTCGCTCTCTAGAATAAGCCAGAATTCAACAAGGTATGCCATTTTTTCTATAACTCCTTTTCTGAAAGGTTCCAAGTAGTGAAACCTGGATGAATTGCATAAAACACACTGAATAACATTGTGTATTTTAGATTTCAGAATCAACAAGAAGATTTAGATTTCAGAATCAACAATAGACAGATAGGCCTCAAGTAGAAGAAGGATTCATAAGAGCACCTCCTTTCAGAAGATCTTCAACTCCCATGTATCAAACTATATTTTTTGGTTTATGTTATGCATGTAATAATTTTGGACATAAAGCTGTGAATTGCAGAGCTAACAACAGGAACAGTAACAACTTTGAGAGTTATACACAAAGGGATTATTCAAGGAGACCTAGTGACACACAAAGAAGAAGTTACAACAAGTTTGAATCTTTGAGCACTGAAGTGGAATGTTACAAATGTAAAAATTTTGGACACATGGCCAAGGATTGCAGAATGACAGTCCCTCCTAAAGAACCTCAACATAATAACAATAGTCACGGACAAGAACCTCAGAAAACGACATGGATAAGAAGGCAAGATCAGTATAACAATGAAGAATGCACAGTCGCTCTACAAGCTAAGCAGAAGAAACACAGTTGGTATGTTGACAATGGATGTTCAAAACACATGACAAGTGATCAAGACAAATTTCTTACATTACAAAAATAAAAAAAATGGATCAATCTCCTTCGGAAATGATAATTCATCCAAAAAACTTGGAGAAGGCACAGTCCAAATTGGGAACAAGAATGAAAAGGCACAAAATGTTCTACTGGTAGAAGATATGAAACATAATCTTGTAAGTGCGAGTCAAATGTGTGACCAAGGTCATAAACTTACTTTTGATTCAGAAAAGTGTGAGATAAGAAAAGAAGGTTCAGGGAAATTGGTCGGTGCAGCTACAAGAACTTCAAACAACATATATGTGTTAAGTGAAATTGGAAATGAAAAGTGTTGTCTAGGAAAGGAAGATGAAAGTTGGCTATGGCATAGAAGAATGGGTCACATGCATTTTGATAACCTTGTTAAAGTCAACAAAAGAGAAGCATTCGGAGAACTGCCCCAGATCACGAAACCAACCAACACTTTATGCAAGCATTGTCAACAAGGAAAGCAAACAAAGACCAGGTTCAAATCAAAGGAATAATCAACAACACGATCACTGGAAATTGTGCACACTGATCTAGTTGGACCAACTACAACAAAGGGCTTAAAAGGTGAAAAATACTTTATGTTATTAGTTGATGATTATACAAGAATGACTGCAATTTGCTTTCTCAAGAACAAGTCAAAAGCTTTTGAAAACTTCAAGATCTACAAGGAAATGGTTGAAAATGAGATGGATTCCAGAATCAAATGTTTGAGATCTGATAATGGAGGAGAGTTCACTTCAAAGGAATTTATGGATTAATGTAGCAGTCATGGAATAAAAAGGAAATTCTTCATTGCTAGGACACCTCAACAAAATGGAGTTGTTGAAAGAAAGACCAAGACAATACAAGAAATGGCTTGAACAATGCTAATGGATTCCAAATTGACAGATATATTTTGGACACATGCAGTGCATACAACAATTCACATTCAAAATAGAGTAATGCTAAAAAAAAACACGGATAAAACTCCCTACGAGCTATGGAAAGGAATACCAACAAATGTGAAGCACTTCATAGTTTTTGGAAGCAAATGCTACATCAAAAGAGAATATGGCATAATAGGAAAGTTTGACTCTCGTGTGGACAAATGAATACTTGTTGGTTACTCAAGTACAAGGAAAGCATACAAGTGTTACAATCTAATATTGAACAAAGTTGTGGAAAGCATCAACGTAACAATTGATGAAACAGGTAGACCAAAATCAAAGGAAGAAGAAAACAAATCAATGGAACAACTTTTCAAAGAAGAAGATGAAAAATAAGTAGAAGAGGAAGATGAAGATGAAGAGAATCCGACAGAAGCAGAAGAGAAAGTTCAGAAAGTATCTCCAAAGACACCTAGAAAACGAGTATAGAAGAATCATCCTTCAGATCAGATTATTGGAAACAAAGATCCATGAATTGAGACTAGAAGAAAAATCCGTTCACCAGAAAAAACACACCTAGCACTCTTATCTACAATTGAACCAAACTGTTTTGAAGAAGCCAACAAGGATGAATTTTGGAATAAGCCAATGGATGAAGAATTGGATCAAATAGAGAAAAATGACATTTGGGAATTGGTTCCAAGACCAAAGAATAAGAATGTGATCGACACAAAAGGGGTTTTTAGGAATAAATTGAATGAAGATGGACAGGTTATAGGAACAAAGCTAGATTGGTATGTAAAGGATATGCACAGATTGAATGAATCGACTTTGAATCAATCCATTTACTTTTAGCTTATGCATGCTCCAAAAATGTTAAAGTATATTAGATGGACGTAAAATCAACTTTTCTAAATGGGGAACTTGAAGAAGAAGTCTACATTGAACAACCAGAAGGATTTCAATTGTTAGAGAACACATACTATGTATCTAAATTAAAGAATGCCTTGTATGGTCTAAAATAGGCTCCTAGAGCATGGTACTCTAGACTGGATAATTACCTGCAGCAGGAAGGGTTCAGAAAAGGAAGTGCAAACACCAACCTCTACATCAAGGTAAGTCAAGGTAATATTTTATTAATTGAAGTTTATGTTGATGATATTATTTTTGGTAGTGATGATGACAGGTTAAGCCATAAATTTGCAAAAGACATGCATAAGGAATTTGAAATGTCGTTACTTGGAGAACTATCCTTATCTATGGGAATTCAGATACATCAAAGCAACCAAGGAATTTTTATTTCTCAAACCAAGTATATCAGAGAAATGCTAAAGAGGTTCAGAATGGAAGATTGCAAATCAGTTATCACTCCCATGCAAACTAGTTGTAAGTTGAGCAAAGATGATGATTCAAAGTCTCCAGATCAGAGGCAATACATGTCAATGATTGACAGCCTACTATATGTGACAACATCTAGACCAGATGTAATGCAAGCAGTTGGACAGGTGGCACGATTTCAAGAAGCACTAAAGGAATCACATGTATTAGCAGTAAAGAGGATTTTCAGATATCTCAAAGTAACATAAGAGTTTGGATTATGGTATCCAAAAGGAAAAGATCTATCACTTATTGCCTACACAGATGTAGATTGGGCAGGTTGTATTGATGACCGACGAAGCACCAGTGGAGCAACGTTCTACTTAGGTGAGTGTTTGGTATCATGGCTAAGCAAGAAATAATCATCCGTATCTCTATCTACAGCCGAGGAAGAGTATATTGCAACAACAACATGTTGTACACGGGTTTTTTGGATGAAACAAACTTTGACAGATATACAGGTTGAGTATGATGAGCCCATTTGAATATATTGTGATAATACAAATTCCATCAGTATCTCAAAAAAGCCCGGTGATGCACTCCAAGATGAAGCACATTCCAATCAAGTATCACTTTCTACGGGAATAGGTTGCAGAAAAGAACATCAGAATTGAGTATGTGGGCACAAAAGAACAAGTGGCAGACATCTTTACAAAACCACTTCCACGGGAAGCCTTTGAATATCTTTGCCAAAGACTTGGAGTTATTTCTACTCCAAAATGAATGATTTTTGAATTCTTTTTGAATTCTTATCTTATATGTCTTATATGTACACGAGGAAGAACCATAAGAGTACAATACATTCAGGGGGAACAACCCCGATGGAAAGATACCTTTGCCATTGATGACAAAGGGGGAGAAATTTATCAGATGTAGAGGACAGAGGCATGGTTCCAGGGGGAGCAGATTTATCAGATGTAGAGGACAAAGGCAAATTTATTAGATATAGAGGATAGAGGCATGGTTCCAGGGGGAGCATGAGTGATATGATTTCAATATTGCATCAGAGTGTTGCCATCAATGCCAAAGGAGGATATTGTTGATTAAGGTTGGTTGTCATTGATGTCAACCCTTGAAGAAAGCCCCACAGCATAAAGGTTTGGGTAATGGACCCAATATTGTTTGATGTAAATATGACTCATTATTGTCTTGTCATGGTTGATAAGAAGTAAATATGGATGAACTCCAAAGTGGTCCCCTTATGGTGAAAGCCCTCACCGGAAGACGCTTTGTGGAGTAAGAGAACCCATGCTTAATTGTGGAATAATGAGATGAAGGACAATGAATTTGTTAGGTAAACTATCCTATATGGATATTGATTGTCATTCTATTTCCGGTGGTATGTGGAATGTCACATAACTCCTCACGGTTAGAGAGTTATGGCCATGAGAAGTTGGAGACCCCAGGTTTGGGTAATGGACCCAAGTATGTTTGATGGATAACATTATGAGTTATGATATATTTTCAGATAGTACTATTCTATATGGATAATACATGTCATTTCATTTCTAGTGGTATGTGGAACGTCACATAAGTCCTCACGGTTTGAGAGTTATGGCCTTACGAAGTTGGAGGACCCTCATATGTCATCTAAAA
>ML785839.1:260465-319374 GCA_009831015.1 Picea engelmannii | reverse complement strand
TTCTGTTACTCTCCCTTCTCATGCATTAGGCTTAGATAGATTCGAAAGAAATTCAGTGTCCATGATAAGCACTTTTCTGTCTAGGGTTAAGGTCAAGCCTTAGAGTTCGATCTACTTGTCCGCAGGCAGATTTTCCTACAACAACAAGATTTTGATAAATGGGCCATTGATTTTGTTGGACTAATTAATCCACTAGCCAGGAGTCAAGAGATAGATGCATTATTATTGCAACATATTATTTAACTAGATGGGCCGAGGCAGAGACAGTCAGAGAATGCAACGCAGAGACAACTGCACAATTTTTGTTTGAAAATGTGGTTACAAGGTTTGGATGCCCAATAATACTTATGAGTGATCATGGAACTCATTTTATGAATAAGATGATTACAACTTTGACAGAGGAGTTTTAGATTCATCATCAGAAGAGCACATTGTATCATCCTCAAGAAAATGGAACAGTAGAAGCATTCAATAAGATATTATAAAACACATTAACGAAGGTATGCAATGTAAGCTAAGATGATAGGGACACGAGGATTCCAACCGTGTTATGAGCGTATAGGAATACAAGCAAGAAATTGAAAGGACAAACCACATTCAGACTAGTGTATGGTCACGAAGTTATTATGCCTATGGAATTCTTAGTACTGAGATTTCACATTGCTACACTGATAGAGCTTACATATTTTGATGCAATAGAGAAGAGACCGTTAGAGCTAGTAGAACTGGAAGAAGACCACTTTGTCACATGTTTCCATCAACAAGTTCAAAAAGTGTCTCAGAAAGCATGGCATGAAATACACATTAAACAAAAGAAGTTTCAGACATGAGACTTAGTGTTACTCTATGACAATAGGTTTTTGCAGCACCCTGGGAAGTTTCAAATGCATTGCTTAGGTCCATATGTGATAAGGTTTGTGAAAAATGTAGGTGTTGTTGAGTTGGAGAAACTGAATGGAGAAGTTGTGGAAGGACTGGTTAATTATAGTCGGCTGAAGATATATAGGGATTGTTGGGCTTCCGCACACTAGTCTGAGCACACAAAATGTGTACCATGGTATTTGTATTATAATGTATTATAGAAAGAAAAATAGAAAAATGGAAAAAGAGAAAAAGAGAGAAGGAACAAAAGAAAAGCATACAAAGTTGTAATGGTAATCAGACATTGTTCAAATAAACAAACGAATCGAAAAACATCATAGACAAGAAGAGGAAGGTGAACTGTGCAGAAAGGCGTAAGAGAGTACGAAGAAAGAAGGCAAGGTTGGAGATCCATGCATATGATAGTTGAAGGCATTAAATATCAAACATGATAGGACAAGCATTACAAAGCGATCATGGTGGAAAAGTAGTGGAGACACATAGTCATAAATGGAAAGCCCCGACAAGATCGCGATAGACTGGAAAGACTTAGACTGCGATCCACAGAATAATCCAAATTGATTGTAGAGTATGGAATGAATTGAATGTGAGTACAATTGTATTGGACAACATGTTTATGCATGGAGAAGAGGATAACAATTGGCAGTGGGCACTAAAAGTAGTTGAAGGGTCGAAGGAAATAAGTTACTCTCATTTGAGTTTTCATAGCGAGTAGTGAGAGCAGAGAGATGAGTGAATGCAGACAGAACTGAAGGGGTTATTTTCCAAGATACGTGTGTTTTAGAGAGCTATGACACCACCCAAGGTAGCAACAACATCAACATCAAGGATAAAGAAACAATGCACTAAGCCAACAATAACACCTATACAGGAAGGAACCCCAAAAGCATATGCACCAGAGATGAGTTCAACCAACTTTCTAAAGGAGTATATACCATCTAGAAAGATGATGAGGAAGTTGGTTAAGTTACAAAAGGAAGCAAAGTATGAGATCGTGGAGCCAAAAATTCCACCAGGTGTAATAGTTGAAGAAGATATTTTAGGCACAGTACCGAATTTGTAGTTTGCAGATCACGACGTATCAGATGAGAAGAAATTCAATAGTATACCTAGGGAGATAATATGGGGTACCTAGGGAGGTACCCAATGTGAATGTAGTTATGTATTATTAGTGGAAGTCATTCAGTATATGAGAATGTGGTCATTCAATGTAAGGTGGACTACGTCCACTATATTAAATAAGGCCCATTGTGGTAGTTAAATGTAATAAATGTGAGAAGGCTCTTTAGAAGGTTCCTAGGAGATAGAGAGAGCTATATAAAGAAGTGTAAGCAATGTAATGAAACATAGTGAAGATTTTTTTATTGTAGCAAGCAAGTATTGCTTGTGAGTTTTATCCTTTCTTAATGTAGTATACCTAGGGAGGTAATATGGGGTACCTAGGGAGGTACCCAATGGGAATGTGGTTATGTATTATTAGTATAAGTCATTCAATATATGAGAATGTGGTCATTCAATGTAAGGTGGACTAGGTCCACTATATTAAATAAGACCCACTATGGTAGTTAAATGTAATAAATGTGAGAAGACTCTCTAGAAGGTTCCTAGGAGATAGAGAGAGCTATATAAAAAAGTGTAAGCAATGTAATGAAACATAGTGAATAATATTTTTATTGTAGCAAGAAAGTATTTCTTGGGAGTTTTATCCTTCCTTAAGGATTAATATATGGTGTTACCCTACCTCAAGGGTTTCTCTATTTCTTGTGTTCAGTATTTTGGTGAATGGTTTGGATTATTCTTATTGATATTGTGGGTTTATTTTGAGATTTATCTCTAGATATATTCACGAGTCTATTTGAAGTTGTATTTGCATATCTATCAGGTATTTAATGAATGGTACAAGATCACTTTCCTTGGCCAAAGAAGGGGATATTTTTTTTTTCTCTTTTTGCAGATTGTTTCTGGGAAAAAAGAGGGCGACACACTTCAGGTTCATATCTGAAACTTTTTGAGCATAATTTGGCCAAACAAATTGGATATTTGAATTCCTCTCGGAAAATTACCCAATTTCAAAAAAACAAATCAGATGAAATGGACTCCATAAGGTGAAGTTATGAGCATTTTAAATTCAACCATTTTCAGGGTTTTTCCGAAAAAAGCCGCACGATTTGCATAGTAAGTTATTTTATAAACCCTAGTTTTTGCTGAATATTTCTCTAAGCAAGATGATTTTTACTGGAAAGGATGATGGCCCTAGTATTGAAGAATATATAAAATATCAAAAGTTCACATGGAAAGATCACTGGAGAATATGTCTACACTATGGTTTCCAAGAAGATGCTCACATATGGTGGAACTCATTTAATTATAATGAGTTTATGACACTTTCTGATGAAGCATATGTAAAGTTAATTTTAGACAAGTGGTTTCATACAAAGTGTAAGGATGAAGAGGGAAACAAGGGTTTATTTTCATGTGGAAACTCTATATTACAAGTTCATGGTTGTATTCATAAGGAGAATATTATTGTTTCTATTAACCCTAGTTGCATGCATAAATTTATCAATGTTAAGTTGGTTAATCGACTGCAAGTTCCTAGAAAGAATATTCAGAGCACACAAGTTGAGGGTGAAAATATTAAAATTTTTAAGGATTTGAAGCTCACTATGGATAAATATGTGTTGCAATCAGATTTTTATGCTATAAATATGGATGAAGTGGATATTGTTTTGGGATATCCTTGGATAGAATCAATGGGTACAATTACTATTAATGTGAAAAAGAATTTTTTGAAGTTGTGGTACAAGAAAAATAAAATCACATTGCAGGATGTGTCTCTTAGTAAAAAAGATGGGCCCACATAGGCTAGAAAAGAAGTTATTATCGAGTTTGAAGTTGAATCAAAGGAAAAATCTATAGAAGGAGATGAAGAAAAACCACAGGAAGGACACCGTCAGGAAGATAAGGAGGTCATTGAATCAAAGGAACAATGTGTTGCAGATTTGAAGAAAAAATAACAGATTCCTACAGTTGTTGTATATCACCATCCACATCAAATCGAGAAACAATAGTCATCCAGGCAAGGGTGTGACAATCAACACATTTATGCACTAGGAGGGAACCAGAAGGGAAACCAATCAAGAGAAGGTGCATGGAGGACCACTAGCACTACGAGAAGAGATCAAGCTACAAAAACAATCTCATGGAAACCCCGACATGATGTAGAGAAAGATCAGGGTGGCAAGGCAACATATGGACATCATGTTCGACTTCCATTAGGACGGATGGATGGTCGTACTTGGTACTAGTTGACTACATTGCTTAGCCGATCATATTGTATTGTTTCTTCTTGTGTTTCGAGGATGAAACATGTGAAGGGAGATGTAATGTAGTATACCTAGGGAGGTAATATGGGGTACCTAGGGAGTTACCCAATGGGAATGTGGTTATGTATTATTAGTTGAAGTCATTCAATATATGAGAATGTGGTCATTCAATGTAAGGTGGACTAGGTCCACTATATTAAATAAGACCCACTATGGTAGTTAAATGTAATAAATGTGAGAAGGCACTCTAGAAGGTTCCTAGGAGATAGAGAGAGCTATATAAAGAAGTGTAAACAATGTAATGAAACATAGTGAAGAATATTTTTATTGTAGCAAGAAAGTATTGCTTGAGAGTTTTATCCTTCCTTAAGGATTAATATATGGTGTTACCCTACCTAAAGGGTTTCTCTATTTCTTATGTTCAGTATTTTGGTGAATGGTTTGGATTATTCTTGTTGATATTGTTGGTTTATTTTGATATTTATATTCATATCTATTAAGGAACTTAACAATTGGTATCAGAGCACTTTCCTTGGTAGGCATTGTGGGCAATTTTTTTTTATTTTTTTTTGTAGATTTATTTTTTCGGAGAAAAAAAAAGAGGGTCGCGACATTTTGGATGATTTATATAGGTTTTGGTGCAAAATTTGTGCAAAATGGTTTTATATCTGAGTTCCTCTCAGAAAAGCACCCAATTTAAAAAAAATCGTCCAAAACAGAGTCCAGGAAGTAAAGCTATTTGCATTTTAAAATATGCAATTTTCAGGGTTTTTTCCGTGGACGACCGTGTGATTTTTCTAATTTATGTAGCATCTAGAGATGAATTTTCCAAATAAAATTATACATCTGAGTTCCTATCACAATTTCACCCAAATTCAAAAAACAAATCGTCCGAATTAGAGTTACGAAAGTGAAGATATCGCTGATTTAAAATCAACCATTTTTGGGGGTTTTTCGTGACAACTATGAGACTGTAGAGTCTATAAATTTTCATAGGGTGCTCAGATTGTTACAAGATCAGACCTATTGGATAGAGAATTTCCAGGGATTTATTTTGATATATTTTATTTGGTGTTTCCAATGGATGTTCACTCTCAAACCCTCAAGGAAATTCTATACACATTGAAGCATTCAAATCCCAAATGCATGACACATTGCATAACTTTCAAGAAGGTCTTAGGGATGGTTTTAGTAGTATTCATGAGTCCTTGGAAAGAATCCAGGATAAATATATTTTTTTGAACATCATGAATGAAAATCATCAAGAAGTGTATTATTAGTATGCTTTGGAGGATGATTTTGATGATTGGCAAATGGATAGTTTTCATTTCTGGGATGACAACCACTTACATATTCTATTTGATGAATCTACTCCCCCTCAGATAGATAAATTCTTGGAGAGTAAACAAGATCATTCTCTGCATATTCTTCTTCAGTTTTATTATTCTCCAGTCACAACGAATTCATTTTTTGTTGGTTCTAAATATTTCGATCCACATGACCAATGTCAATCTTTAGAGCATCATTTTCAGTTGGTTCCCAAGTTCCAATATCTTCAACATGGAGTTCACATGAGCACTTGGAAATGGGACCCAGGTTCATAGTGGCAGTTCAACTACTTCAACATAGTGGCTCACATTTATACATGGGAGCTTGGGTCTCCAGTCTCCTTCAACATTATGGTCCACAATTATCCATGGGACCTTGATATATATGGTTGTCCACCCTCTTAACAAGCGTTGATGACAACATTTTCATAAGGGGGATGGAATGTTAGGTATCTAGAGAGGTAGTGGAGGCCATCCAATGTAAGGTGGAATTGGTCCACTATATTATTAAATAAGGCCCAATATGTTAGTTAGATATAATAAATGAGTAGTTAGATATAATAAATGTAATATGACTTCTTAGAAGGTTCTTCTTCTTGTAGAAGATTCCTCCTCTAGAATGTTCTAAGGTGATGGTAGCACTATATAAATGGGTTCAAGCAATGTAATGGGATATGAAGAGAATTTTTGTATTTGGAGTGGTAGGTGAATAGGAGGAAGCCCCCTCGAAGAGGCAAGTGAACATGACATGATCCCTTCCATAATAGAATCCATTGTATGGTGTTTCCCTACCTCAAGGGTTTCTATAATAAAGTGTGGTTTATTTTATATTGTTCCTTGGATCTATTGTGATATTTCTATATTCAGTCTTTGGTGCTTAACAAATTCCCTGAGTTAGCACCCAAGAAATACTTGAAGACAATCATTTTCCTAGAGACATCGTTTATTATGGTTGAGCCAAAGCCTTAGGCAACAGGGTTGGAGAAAGTAGGGATTCTGAACTTGTTAGAGATCCCACACTTTGGTAGGAGATCTAAGATCAACTCTTAGGTTAAGATGATGTTAATGTGCATACATGGAGGATACCTATGGCCATACATAAATGTGTCCATAGATACATAGTTTATTGCATGGATAATAGGGTTGCCAACGATAGGGGAGGACCCATTACCACTTTTTAAAGATAAGTCGAATGAAAAATCTTTGTCGGAGAGGATGAAAGAGAAGTTTGATATGTAGAGGAGCACACGGGCTTGATGTAGCAAGTATCAAAGATGAGTGCATAAGGTTTGCGATGCAAGTGTTGGCGTGCAAATTGTTGAGAAAGTGTCGCAAGGATAAAGTGTCGGTAGGTGCGATAACAACAGTAGAGAAGTGCATAGAAGGCATGCACATGAATTGGTTGACCTTTCTAGTCAATCAAATTTTGATGGACTGCAAGGAAGCTCAAGACAAGGGAACAAAGTTCCATTATGCATGGTTGTTAATACTGATAGGATTAGTGGCTTGGAGGGAGCTGAAAGACTCACATTTTTGGTCAGCCATGAACAAACCATGTTTGACAACGAGATATGCTAACTTGTGGCATATTGTGCACAAAGAGAGACAACTAGATAACAACATCACTTTTTACATCTATAAGGAAGTAATTCGACAATGCATTCAAGATACACCATGCATATTACTGCAGGTGGTAGAAGCGTACAAGGAAGTTGTGCATTTTAAGGTAGGAAACCATTATATGTACATTCAAGTGAAGAGGGACACAACTCAAGAATGGATACCCACAAGATATAAGGTGACTGAAGAAGAAATGGGACATATCATGGAAGATTGGGATGCCAAGTGGAAGATCCCAACGACAGAAATAGAGCTGCCAGAAACAAAACACCCAGAAGTAGAAGAAGTAGGATATGATGAAGAATAAGAAGGATATGGAAACCAAGGAAATGGCTTAGGTGACACAAAAAAGACTATATCGCGCTCAGGAGAGAAGAGGAAAGAAACAAGCAAAGGGAAAATAGTCCCACTGCGCAAGAAGAGGAAAGTTGTGAAGGTAATGGCCATTCAATCGTTAACAGAGGAGGACTTAGAAAAGATCATAGATTAATTCAAGGAGGTTATTGAGGAGGATTTTGATCAAGCAAGGAAGAAGCAAGAAGAAAGGCACTCATACATGCAAGCACATATTGTTGCACTATGACAAAATTTGGATACAACTAGGATAATGCCAGTTAAAATAGGAGAAAAAGAGAAGACGAAGACCATAGAGGAAAAAATGATGACCTCTCACCCATCTGCAACATCAAGAGAGCATCATGTGATGAAGATAATAGTAGAAGATTTAGAGTTCCCTACATGAGAGTTGCATGAGCACACAATGGCACTTAGTCATATTAAATTGGTGTTGTCTCAGTTTCCCATAAAAGTATTACATGGTTTACATACGAGCATCACTCAGGAAATTCAATTGCATGTGGTGTCAACATCGATGGAGTTGACCAAGGAAGTTGCAGATAATGATGCGCTATAGGTAGAATACAATAAACTTTGGCCAGAGAGGAATGAGGCTTCACAAAGGACAAAAAGATTGAAATAGGTGGTCTAGGGGGTCTATAGTAATATTCCATAAGTGTCTATGGAAGTAGATGCCCATTTAGAAGAATAGGTGTTATCAGACAAATCGGTAAGTGCAGACACAAACAGATCGTCCTAGTTTCACCTCGAAACTAGAACAAAACAAGACATAATATACAACTTTCTCTAAGTTTTAATTATCAAGCATACTAACTAACAAGAGATAAGTGACATACCTTTTAAATGCCATTTGTCCTCGCTAGTGTCATCCTCACTCCATTCCAAGGCTTATGGGATGCTGAACCTGTAAAAATACACAAGCCAACGAAGTGAAAGCAACAATGTATACTCAACAAAACCTATGTATGTGATCAAGGAGTCATAAAATAAAATAATACCACTTTTACGGGAAATAAATATATCACTATATTAGAAATATGAAAAGGAGAATTAAACCAATGCCTTGATGTTGTAGGGTCCCTTACAATAGTTCCTTGCTTCCCACACACTTCTTCTCAACGAATTCTGAGACTGTATATTTTAAAGTCACTCACAATATCAACTTGGCAAAGTGAAACTCAAAGCCAACATAAAAGCTACAAAACTTAAGAACTAGCCATTCCCAAAACTCTCTAACCATTCCAAAGCTAGCTTTTCCCATGAGAAATCTTCTCTTTTTATAAGATAAAAAGGATAGGGTGAGGAGGTTAGGATGATCCCACTAGAACATGGATGCGAATCATATCCAAACCGATCGGAGGCCACCTCACCCTCGAAGTTTCTATTCTAGAAACGTCGAGAAGATGCTCTTTTTCTTCGTAAACAAGATTGTCACAACCTTAAAAATGAGAAAACTGCAACAATGTCGCAGGACACTATGGTGCAACCTATGAAAATCCTAAATCTTCACACCCTTAACACTAAGCAAGGTGCGACGATCCCTTTTTATAAGGTTTTAAAAAAGGAAAATATAATTTTCATCTTGCTGGGAAGATGTGTCTTCATTCTTCTTCAGGGATTCAGGAAATTGATCCTTCTAAAGACAAAGGATAGGTGTACATCATTAACGGTCATAGGGGTGACGAAAATAATGTGTAACAGTAAGCCCCCAAAAGTATGAAGTTAGAACAGAGTGATAACTAAAATACTTTGTCGAGTGTGTGTAGGGAACAATGAACATGTCGGTCGGAAACCTACTAACAAAGAATGAAAGACAGTACAATAATATATCATCACTGAGGTAGGAATTCCCATACTCAGAATACAAGTGACTCAAAGCATAAATGTCGACATGTAAAGATTCATGTCAACTAAGACAGGTCATGTCCACCAAACATACACTGTGGATCCATTCCGTTATGACTCAAATATGAACATAGCCACCAAAAATACATTATTTCCCCTAAGACATAACCTTCATGAGAAAAATTCATCCTTTTGATGACCAATATGACTTGCTTATATAATTATATATGATTAACTTAAGTTGAAATGTGACATATGCTTGATCTTAGAGTGATTTGTAGTTTTTATTATTATTGCATATGTTATATATGAAGACTAATGTTATATCCAAAGGTTAAGTGCATAAAATAAAATTACCAAGACAAGATTGATCTTCCTCATTCATGGCTCCTAAAAAAATTGACGACTATTGATATTTTTAAGGGATCTTGTCCCTTCACCTTCTCTAGAACACTAGAGTAAATCCCACCAAAACAAGTTGCATGATTTTAGTAGATTTTGAGTCAGACTTCATCAATCAAGGGATTGATTGGAAGGATTCGATAAGATTCCTTTTCAAGTATAAGTGGAAGCATAGATGATATATTTAGGTAGTCTATTATTGAGGGTTGTCATTCATCGATTTGTGAATTCGAATTTGGAAGTAATGCATATTTTTTTGTTTAAGTTTCATGCTATAAATAATGTTTTTATCTAGAGGGATTCACCCCATTGATAGCTTCGGGGTTTGAGCCTAATTTGAAGCCGCAATGGAGGTTGAGTCCCCTCTACATATATATTAGATGTTTTTTTATTTTATTTTCTTTTAAAAGTTATAGTTTTATTTCTGCATTTCCATTTCCTAAATTCTTGTACTTTAATTTATAACATTCATTTTCTTTCATGCATTTCCTTTACTGTTTTTGATTTATGGTTTTCCATTGCTTGCTGTTAGAATAGTTTAATTTTTTCACCTTTACTTTTTGTTCATTTCCTTTATGCACATTTTCTTTATGGTCATTTTCTTTACTTCTCTCCCTTGCTGAATATCTCAGTTCATCCTATGACTCTAAGGTTCTCCTTCCTTGACACCATTAGGTGATTAAGTATTCTTATGACTATTTCCTCCTTCATATCTTTTAAAATTCCATAAATAGTGGAGAGATAAGAAATATAAGTAAAGAGGTTGAAATTGGGCATCCCTTCTTGTTGTTAGAAAAATTTAATTTGTAGCAACATTCAACTATTTTACAACTTTCATCGCACTTGAATTTCAATTTTCTTTATTCATTTTATTTCTTAGTTCTTACATTCTTAGATTTAGCATGTTTCATTTCTAATAAATAGTTGTCCTAGTGTAGTTTGCACATATAGTGCATAGTACCTCATATGTTTACACGAACCCCAGGTTGAAATTTAAAGTGAGGAGTTCAATATTATTTTTGAAATTCCTTGGCCCATCATACCATTAGATAAATTGTAAATATACTTTATGTGTTCCTTAATTTATCAAAATCAAGAAATTATTCGCAAAATAATCTTTATTTACCTTAATTTCTCTTGATCAAATAAAACTTATATAAATGTGAAATAAGGCGGTAATAAAGGGTTATATTGGAAAAAATATGGAGAAAAGGTTGGATAAAATGGATAATCAACAGTCAAAATGGAGACCGATCACCACCTATGCCAACCAAACTCCCCTAACACATTTCAAAATTTAAGCGACAACTAGGAGAGGACCTAGCCAACCATACCATGACATTTAATTTATGGTGCTCTTCTAATAATATCACAAATGATTCCATCCATATTAGGTTATTCCAAATAACCCTCACCAACCCATTATATAAGTGGTACATTAACAAAGTAGTAGGATCAAATGAAAACTTTACATCATTAGCAAAAGCATTCTTGACATTTTTTCAATTACTAATCCATCATGACACATGATTTACAATTCTTACTAATTTTGGGAAACAACTTCAATACATATCATGGATCACATCCATGAGTGACATTGATGGTGTATCCTATGTAAGATCGAAGTCAAAATCAAAGTCCTCTTGAATTGGTTTCTAAAATCCCTTTTTCCCTTAATCACCAAAAGACATAGCCACCACCATGCCTTAGACAAAGAAAGAGGCCATCCTCAAAGGAAAAAATCTTGACCTCATCTATGCCCAGTCATGGTATTTATACACAATCACCCCCTATGTACCCCACCCTCACCCATTCAAAGAAGAGACTCTAGGACATATCATTTAGTTGATGGACTGATAGGCTTGATTACCCATATCAACAAACCATATAGACATCCATCCCCTTATGGCACCAATAATTATGATGACAGATAACACCTCTTAGGGCATTTCTTGCACTTTATATGGGAATAAAACATGCCTTACACCAATCTATTCAATAGATTATATAGAATCAATCCATCACACCAAGTGCACCACATGTGCATGGCCCCTCATGCAATAGTAAAAAATATAGCAGAGGTGTGTCCACATCCTACAACCCATATGGTATCACCTCACAAGGAAATCCTCTCTACCCATTCCCTGGTATTCCATTATCCATTTTTGCACCATAACCCACTATGTATCGCATTGACATTAAATTTATCTAATGTTCAATCCATCCAAAAATGTTGGGGGAAATGCAAACTTTGAAACCAAAACCAAAATATTGGTAACAACAACCAACCTAAACAACGAAAGAACAATGGTCTTAGGACTAATTTCCATTTTGCATTATGTGGTGAGTTTGGTCACTACACTCAACATTGCCCCCAAATTGTGTAGCTCAAACAAATGAAGAAGATGATGTCTAACTAGGGCCCTAACCCTCCACAATGGATATTTCACCTCCATAACCATTTCCTACACCATCACAACTGGTTCTTTTGCACAACCCCTTCCCTCAATAAGGAGTTGTATCCAATCAATAGGAAGCTAGAAAATCCTCCCAATCATCAATATCATACCCACCATTGATTCTTGCTCAACCAATATACTCTCCCTATCAACATATCTACATTAACTTGATAGAGATTCATCTCCAAAATCATAACTAACAATAAGGAATTCTCACCAACTTCACTCAAACCAATCCATAAACCACCCAACAACCTATTAAAAATCCCTTGATGATTCCACACCCTAGTATTATTACTACACCACATGTACCAAAGGTGAATCTATGACATACTACTCATAATCATCATGCAATAGCCACCCATAGTTATAACATTGCTGATGATTTGGCTCAGTACCTTGTAGCCATATCGTCTCTAGAGGTCATCTAGACCTATCCTTCCCGAAGGAGGGAATTTCTATTGGTGTTGGGGCTAGTCGACCCTTTTGATTCCAAACTAATAACCTTGAATTTTGATAGTTTAAATCCTAGGCTTCCATCTCTCATGGATTTCCAAAGACCTATCTCAATAATAAAAATTACCATTTATCACTATATCATGGATGAGGGAGCATCTACTTGCATCATGTCCACCACAATATGGAGGAAGTTAGGCTCCTGATAGCTTACACCCTTAGCCATTACCCTTCAGGATTATGACAATTTACCATCCCAACTACAAGGCTTTTACCAAAATGTTCCCATCAAATGGTAGGCAAAACCATCTTAATAGACATATAGGTTGTACATGTGTTGCTAAACTACAACATCCTCCTTGGATGTAGTTATATGTATGTAATGAAAGTCATAGCCTCATTATTTTTCCACACAATGATGTTCCCTCATAATGGGAAGGTCATCACCATAAACCAACTCATGCACAAGAAAAATTGATCTGAAAATAGAAGGCTGACTTGTTATGCTATTCAAGCACCCTCTACTTCATTAAAATAAACTTTACAGGACCTTGCTCCATGTGTTAAAATATGCAAGATAAAATCATGTGTCAAGTTTATGAATCTTCTTTTGAATGTTTATGTGTGAGGAAATGTTCTTTTAAATGGTTAAATATGTACTTTAAATAGATACACAACAACATAACTTGCAGCAAATAAACCATCAAACTCACAACAAAAACAAGATGATAAAGGAGTTCACCCCTCTCCGGGCTACATCTCCTTGAGCCTCCATCAATGGACTTGGCTCTCTGGGATTAATTTCTCAAAAGTTCTTTTACAAGAAGTTCTTTTACAAGTTGCTTCTCAACTCCAATGGAAAAACATACTGTACCATTGGGATCAGAGCACATAAAAACCCCAAAAATGACTAATAAAATTCTGAAAACGGATCATGGCTCATCCGGGCATGACCTCTTCTACATGTGGCCATAAGCTTCACTGAGCTTCTCTTTGGAAAAACACTTGTAAAAGTCCTCAAAAGCCTCTGAAACCCGTCCCAATGTGTTCAAAGCATAACAATTAGCCAAAAATGATTATTCAATCACAGAAAACAAACATGGGCTCACCAAAACATGTCCTCAATCAATGAGGACTTCAAGCTCCCTAGAGCTTGCTGAAACTTCGATGGCTAAAAACCTGAAAAAGAAGTCTTCAAATGGCCTTGATAACAATGCCAATGGATTCAGGACATCCAAAAACCCCTAGCTGGGCTTTTACGACACCTCAATTGGCCAAAAAATGAGGAAGATAGGCCTCCTGCCATTTTCTTCTTTCAAGCTTGCTGTCTCTGGTTCGCCAAAACACACCTCCTGTACGTTGAACCCAACACACACGCTTATTTAAGTGCAAAAATTTGGCACCGGGCGCAACGACGCCAATGGTGCGAACTGTAGGACGGTTATGAGCGCGCTAGCCCCTAATTGTCTAGCTTTCGGGCACATGATTCTTCCATAAGATCGCGCGTATAAACAAAAGGGCTAACCGTTTATATTGGCGAATAAAAATAAGACAAGTGGCGGTCGTTTTATACAACCGTTGAAACCAATTCCCATGCGCTCCGTATGTGGTCACATGGCATTACACAAGAACCGTGGCTTAACCAAATGCGCGCGCCAAGGGTATAACCGTCGGTCATATAAATTGGTGTGCGACCATGGGCTGGGGCTAAGCCCCAACCTGGATCCCCGCGCCATCCATTACACAACACAACTTTAAATATATTATAAATCATATGATTGTTAAGAGCCATAACGTGGCGCGTTGGTTGGTCGGACTTTGTGAAGGTGCTGCCAAAGGGGGAGGTCCGGGGTTCGAATCCCACGGACTCCATAAAATTTTGACCCAATAACCAATTCAACGGTGCCATGTGGCACCCCATGACTGGGCCACATGGCACCAAACCACTAACCAAAAACTGCCACGTGTCACATCATGATTCGCCCAACTGTCAGCCAATCTGAATCTGCCATGTCAGCAGGTGCCAATTCAGCTCTACCACGTCACCTCTACCATGTCATCGTACGGTTATGCCATGTCATCATCCGTACGGACTGTACGGACTGCACAGTCAACACTCATTTTTTTACCTATTTGGCGATTCAAACAGATCATGATATCTCTCGCTCCCGATGTCCATTTGAGATGAAATGAGTTGCGTTGGGTTTGTGACGACGAGGGCTATGCACCCGTTCGTTTTGAGGCAATTCCGAGAAGGTTTATTTTTGCGCTAAAATTTGACCCCTGGTCCAGATTTTGATCAAAATTCGACCAAAATTTAACCTAGACAATATCCTTCTCCTCAAGGGGAAAGTGAGGAACCCCCTTCATACATTGAGAAAGGTTCTAGAATATTAAAATATTTTTTTTTTACTTTGCACATATCATGGTGAACCACCTCAGGTCCCATTAGTAGACTCAATCGAAGTATGGATGCTTTTGTCAGTAGAGGTGATACCATCTATCACCCAATATATTCCAAGCTCATTGTCTATGTCTAATAACTCATCCCCATCTAGTGAGACATCCAATATCATCACGCACATCCCCTTTTTCTTTCCAATGTCAGGAGTTGTGGGACATATACTTATGGCCACACTTATCCTCCCATAATCACTTTAGGATTAAATTTATGGTACTTATCACCCACAATACTTACACTAGTGCCAATATCACTATCCCACATTGTTCTACACCATCTAGCACCAACGATTGCCTCAAGAACACCAGTAGTTAGAAAGCCAACTAGGGACAAGAACAAGAAATCCATGGGTAAAATCTAAGAAACCATTCACATCCTTCCACCATATGTTTTTTTTGATGTCTAGGGCCATGCCATGAGCCTATGCCCCATGCTACCAGAATTAAGGAAACTTCTTCACCCACCAAAGACAATACCATTATTTCCAAAACCCATAGTCCAAGGAAATCCCCTATCCCCATTGAAGGAACCTACTAATGCATGTAACACGACATTATCTGCAAACCATTTGTGTGCCATATGTTAGACATACAACCATTACTCTCACCATTATCTAAATCTACCACAGTCTTAGAATACATTGATTGTAGTGCGCAAGACACCTATTTCAGCTCAACCAACTATGAAACTTCAATAGATATTACCACCACCATTTATTACGTATCCACATCAACTAGATCACACATTAGTCATTCTTGTTTCCTTTTTGGGAACTTTGACCATATTATTTTCTAATTCCCAAAAATCATTGAGTATTAGATTCATCATTTGGCCCAACTTAGAAAACTTGATGCCTCCGTCCCGAGCATAAAAAGAATGAGAGTTCCTCCACCTACTCTAGTCAAATCACTAGAAATATATTAGGGGTTTTTACCACATCACACACCAACTACCTCACCAAAATAGACTTTGCAAGAGATCCTCCCCCCACTAGGAGCAACCGGCATTAGTCAATTTGCTACCATATATCACATCTGCACCTCAATAGGGTCTATATCCCATAGAAACCATTCATTAACCTTAGGTATAAACACTTTCCCATCTTTTTAGGATAGGTATGCAAGTTCCCCATGGATATAGTCTCACTCTATTTTCATAGTATGTACATCAATAGGCCCCTCAACACTCAATGGAATGTCTCACACATGTGACATGCATGGTATCCATAAATCACCAATTCAAATCCTTATATCTCAAGATACTCTTACCTCTACTACTCACATATTCCATTATGTCTAGGAAATTTATCCACTATGATAGTGCTTGATTATCAATGGGATGTAATGTATCATTGATCCTTCTTCCTTCCCCAAGAGGCACTAAAAAATGTCCCCTATCCAAGTGTATGCACAGTTGAGGACAAAGATTTCATACCCCATGGACATGTTTATTAGTTTACACACCCAATCCCAACCCCTAATACCTTTGAATAAGACAATATGGACATTATTTCACCCACTATCAAAGTGGATGTCTTAGGGAAACTTGATGTAATGCAAAATATCCTCCTTGGAGTCATATTTTCCACTGAAGAGGTGGTCATATATAAATATCTCTTCCACGAGTTTCATGATGTCTTCCCCTAGTCATATTCTAAAATGTTAGGACTTGATCTGACCATTTTCAAACATCATATTGACACATGGATACATGCTTCCCCTATTTGGAAAAAACAAAGGCCCCTTCATACGTTCAACTATCCAATCACATACACATGATGAGTATCCAATCCAATCCCCATGAACAAAAATAGGACACCATCCACACTTGTACTAATTTTCATGATCTAAACCAAGATTGTTTCAAAAACAACTTCCCTACCCAATTCATTGATCAAGTCATCAACGCATGTGTAGGGTATGAGTTCCTCTCTCTTATGGCTGGGTTCTTATGGTACAACCAAATCCATATCTACCATGCAGATCAGTATAAAACCGCTTTCACCACACCTTGGGGAACCTTTTCCTACCATGTAATGCCCTTCAGTCTAAAAAATTCTAGAGCTCCATTCTAGCATTCCATGTCCTATATCTTTCATGATCTAGCTCATATCATTTTGGATTACCTCGATGATCTCATTGCATGGTTAAAAAAATGGTCACAATACCTAGAACACCTCTACATTGTTTTCTTATGATGTCATAAATACAATATTCACTTGAACCCCATCAAGTGTGTTTTTTGCATCACTATACGATTTTTACTAGGTTTCATCATCTCCTAGAAGGGAATCACAATCAACCCATTAAAATTCCAAGCCATTAGTGAAATTATCCCCCCTAAGACCTTGTTCCAATTACAAAGTCTACAGGGCAAGGCCAATTTTCTACAATGCTTCATTCTCGATTAAACAACTTGTGCCCATGAAATATTAATATTATTGTACCAAGACATCACTTTCCAATGGGATTACCATGCATAAAAATCTTTGGAAACATTAGAACACACTCTCTCAAATGCCCCATTAATTAGTCCCCTGAACTTTAATAAGGATTACATCCTTTACTTGTTTTCTTCGATTGTATCTTCTACCAGAGTGTTAGTCCAACAAGGGGAATATGGTTGTCAACATGTCATTTACTATGTGAGCAAGAAACTATCAATACCTCTCAACTACAATCATGAGGAGAAATTGGCCTCGACCATAGTTCACTCAGTCCAAAAATTGTGCCATTACACATTTCTTTATGCCACTAAAGATATATTAGATTCCAATCCTATGCAACACCTTCTTACTTTACGAATTATCAATGGTAATTTTTCTTAATGGATCATAATCCTCCAAGAATTTGATCACAAAGTTTTTACCCACAATAGTATGAAATAAATCATTCTCACTAAGTTCAACATATATTGCCCATCTAACAAAAAAGACCTACCAATGAATGATAATGTCTTTAATGAGCACCTCTTCTTCATATCATCAGAGGACCCTTGAAATTATAGGGAAAAATACCTAAAGGATAAGCAATCAAACCCTCATTGGGTGGGTGAGGCTTGATTATAGATAGAGGGATAAATAACATATCTTTCTTTCCTAAGTCTAACAAGTATGTTAAAAGTAAATGAGAAGGAGAAAGACAAAACAATATTCTAGATGGTTGTACAAAGTATCAAATGAGTTCCACTTTATCTCACTCTCAATCTAATGCTACGCCAAATAACCTACATAATCAACCAACAAGAAACACCTTCCTCATTCCTCATCAAACAAAGAAAGTAAATTGCATATTAAAAGTCTTAATATAATTTCGCAAGTAAACTAGAGAAACACAAAACCTCATTAAATATTCTTGAAAGATCAATAAATAAGAGATATTTTTTTCTTTTGGGGGAGAGGATATATCTATATTGATTTAAAGATAGTTACAACAAGAATGATACCTTGATATTCCTTGTTGTACTCTTGGCTCCAAGACCTACATTTCTACTCCTTAGTCACAAGTCTACCTCAGTCAACTAGAATGATATAGGAATTGTATCATGGTTAGATGACCAAATGGATGGCCAAATGGTATCTCACCTAAGCTCTAATCACACTATGATAATTTGATGACCAACTCTCAACAATGGTAAACACATAACCATGAATACTCACTAAAATCTCGAGCATAAGAATGCTTTTAATGGACTCATCTCCCTTAGATTTGGTTCTCTTATAGGTTCTTGAGAAGGAGATAAATGGATGATCCAGGTGGATATCAGTGTCCACCCACCTATTCCAACTAGCTCAAAACAATTTTTTGGCAATTTACTATTTTAGAAGTTTTTTGGGTCCTAAACTTTCGGGGCCATTTTCAGGGCCTAAACAACATTTTTATGTGATAAAGAACCTAAATGGAAGCCTAGGGCTTGATTTGACCCTATAAAATACATCTCCTCATCAAGTCCTTTCCAACGAGCTATCATGCACCCTAAATGGAGATCATTTGCAAAAGTTATGACCCTGAGAAGTTGATGTACTAACTTACCCCAACGGGGTCCACATAACTTTTGGCCCTTCATCTCCTAGGGTTAGGTTTTTGGATGTCTAGGGTTTTTGATGCTCATGTTTATTATAAAAAGGACTTTAGAGCCTCATTGTAATAATCTTATCATGAATGAGCGTATCCATCACATCTCTTCTCAGAGATAAGCTGCCACCATTCTAGCGAGTCTTTCACTCTGTATTTCTACATTTTTGTGCATTTCTCTCATTAATAAAAATTGTGTATTACTGTATCTATGTGTTTATGGTTATATCTCTGATATATCTATGTTATATTATTGGATATCTGATATATATTTGTACATTTCTTTATTATATCTCCCCTCTCATTTCATGCCGAAAATAATCCAGATCAGTGGTATTAGAGCAGGCTGCTCTTGATTGTTTTTCAGTGCATGTCCCTGACGAGTTCTGAGTATAGAAAGTTGGGTGTCAAGATTGTCTCTCTTGAGTAAAATTGCTCTTGCACACCCAAGAAACTCTCCATGGCGAAATAAAATAAATATTACAGAGCATACAATTCTATTAATCTGTTGCTTGAGCAAGCTCTCACGTGACAGAGGGACAAAATGATGGAGAATTTTTCCCACATCCTTCAACGCTTGCCGATAACATCAGGCATGTATTCATCAATTGGCCACTTTGGAGGCACCTCTCCTTTCAAGTTATAAGTTTATTTTGATATTCCCATATTTGAAGGTCAGATCAATGCCAATTCCCTGGAAAAATGGTTAAATCTGCTAGAGGGTTATTTCTCTATTCACAATTTTTCTGAGAGGGGAAATATCACCTTCACACTCCTTAAGGTTCTTCCCCATGTAAAACATTGGTGGGAAACTTACTTGGAGAAAATTTACACAAAGGAGTTTTAAATATATGGGGCTGAGCCAACTTGGGATTTTTTTGTGGATGCGGTCAAGGAACAATATTACCTTGTTGGTAACTATGACGACTAGTACATGAGATGGACCACACTATAGTAAGAGAGGGGCCAAACAATGCCAAAGTTCACAAATACTTTCCATACCTTTCACACCAAGTTGGGTATCAAATACTCTGAGCGACATCAGGTTCTGAAATACCGTGGAGCTCTGCATAGGTGCATCCAAACCAAAATGGATTTTTTGGACATCTCATCACTGGGAACCTTCTATCGATATGATGTCAAAATCGAGCAGAAATTTAGGCACTAGAACAAATGGGAGTTTAGGTCTACAAATCTGCAACAACCAATGTATGGTAAAGATGAACCTAACAACCAACCTCCAGAAAACCAGTCCAAGCCAAAATAAAAGAAGGGTAATAGAAAGATGAAGAAGGACACTGGAAAGTGGTGCGATTTCCACAAAATCCCCTGATACAACACTAGTGAATATCACTCAAAACAATCATTGGTGGTCAATAACAAAGAAAAGGAGCTGAACCATAATTCAAAATATGATTCAAAAAATAATGGGAGAAGACAGATCATCGACGCAGACCCCACTACTACTGTCGCGACCACAATAATTCAACCAGAAGAAGCAACATATCTTAAAGAGGGGGAGTGTCATTTTCATTCACATATGTGGGTGAAGGGGACCCCATTTCATTTTATTGTTGATAGCAGAATTCAAAAGAGCCTCATCTTAGTAGAGGTCGTCAAACAGTTGGGATTTTCGACAACTCCACACCCGCAACCATACAACATCGGGTAGCTTCGCTAGGGATGAGATATCCATGTCAACCAACAGTGCTTCCTGTCACACGACATCAATCCCTTCAAGGATGAGGTATTATGTGATTTTTCCCCACTGTTTGTCTGTGATTTTCTTTTGGTCCAACCATAGATGTGGAAGCGCCATGCTATTTATGAGTCTCATCCCTGTAGTGCCAATTTTACTCTGGGGGGTCATCTCTATAGTATACCAGAGGTAGTTCCGAATATTGTCCCACATAAACAATGCCACAAGGTAATATATCATACTACAATATTCAACCTCTTCACAATCTGTTCAAAAGGTGAACATAAGGACACTGCAATCAATGCAACCTCAGTCCAAGCACCTTCTATCCAACAAAAGTAAGTCGAAAATATTGAAGCAAAGAACATAGATTCATTCTGCACACAATCATCCAATGTATCTAGACTAGTTAAAAAGGACCAACCCTTCCAACATCAGGTTCTCAACAACCTTCCACAAGCCAAGAAACGTGACTTCTCCAACAAGGAAAGCAACTCACCAAGATTCAGATTCAACAAATTCTTTCCCCTCACCCCCGGGAACACAATGCAATCAAGAAAATTGCTTGATAAGGAGGGAGGATTGATCCAGGTGGATATCGGTTTCCACCCACCTATTCCAACTGTCTCAAAACATTTTTTTGGAAATTTACTATTTTTAGCATTTTTTTCGGGTCCTAAACTTCCAGGGCCATTTTGAGGGCCTAAATGATGATTTTTTGTGATCGGGCGCCCCAAAGTTTGGAAGGGGATTTGATTGAGCCTATGAAATGAAGATCCTTGTCAAGACCTTCCAACAAGCTATCATACGCCTTAAACGAAGATCATATGCAAAAGTTACAACCTTGGGAAGTTGATGTTTTAACTTACCTTAATGGGGCCCATATGACTTTTGGCGCTTCATCTCCTAGGGTTAGGTTTTTGGATGTCTATGGATTTGGAATTCATGTTTATTTTAAAAATTCCTTTAGAGCCTCATTGTAATCATCTTCTGCGAATGTGCGTATCCATCACATCTCTTCTTAGAGATAAGATGCCACCATTCTAGCGAGTCTTTCACTTTGTATTTCTACAGTTTTGTACATTTCTATCAATAATAGAAATGATGTATTAATATATATGTGTGTTTATGGTTATATCTATGATATATATCTATAATATTATTAGATATATGATATATATCTGTACAATTATTTGTTATATCTCCACTCTCATTTCATGCCGAAAATAATCCGGATCAGTGGTATCAGAGCAGGTTGCTTTTGATCAGTTTTCAGTGCATGTCCCCGACGATGTACAAGTATAGCAAGTTGGGTCTCGATATTGTCTCTATTGAGGACAATCTCTCTCAAACTCCCAAGAAACCCTCCATGGAGGAAGAGAAGAAAGATGACGAAGTGGAAAGATTCTATTAATCTGTTGCTTGAGCAAGCTTTCACACGAGAGAGGGATGAAATGAAGGAGAAATTTTCCCACATCCTTCAATGCCTGTCGATAAAAACATATGCGTCTTCATCAAGTGGCCAATTTGGAGGCACCTCTCCTTTCAAGGTACAAGTTAATTTTGATATTCCCATATTTGAAGGTTAGATCAATGCAGATACCCTAGAAAAATGGTTAAATCTGCTAGAAGGTTATTTCCCTGTTCACAATTTTTCCGATAGGGAAAATATTACCTTCACACTCCTTAAGGCTCTCCCCCATGTCAAACATTGGTGGGAAACTTGTTGGGAGAAAATTTCCATAGAGGATTCTTGAATATATGGGGTCGATCCCACTTTGGATTTTTTGCGTGGATGCGGTTAAGGAACGATATTACCCTATTGGTAACTATGACGACTAATACATGAGATGGACCATATTGTGGAAAGAGAGGGGCCAAATAGTGTTGGAGTTCCAAATACTTTCCATACCTTGCGCACCAATATGGGTATCAAAGACTCCGAGTGACATCCAGTTCTGAAATACCACGGGGCTCTGCATAGGTACATCCAAACTGAAATGGATTTTCTGGACATATCATCACTGGAAACTACCTATTGATATGTTGTCAAAATCGAGCAGAAATTTAGGCACCAGAAAAAGGAGAGTTCAGGTTTGCAAATCTGCAGCAACCAAATTATGGTAAAGATAGCCCTAACAACCAGCCTCCAGAAAATCAATCCAAGACACATGAAAAGAAGGGTAAAAGAAAGATGAAGGACACTGGAAAGTGGTGCGATTTCCATAAAATCCCTTTGCACAACACTGATGAATGTCACTCAAAACAATCATTGGTGGCCGATATCAAAGAAAAGGATCTGAACCCTGATTCATAATCTGTTTCAGAAAATAATGGGAGAAGACAGATCATCGACATAGACCCCACTACTACTGTCATGACCACAACAATTCAACAAGAAGAACCAGGAGATCCTGAAGATGGGGAGCGCCTTTTTCATTAACAAATTCAGGTGAAGGGGACCCTGCTGCATTTTATTGTTGATAGCGGAAGCCAGAAGAACCTAATCTCAATAGAGGTCGTCAAACAATTGGGATTGTCGACAACTCCACACCCACAACCATACAACCTTGGGTGGCTTCTCTAGGGACAAGATATATGTGTCAGCCAACAATGCCATGTGTCATATGACATCAAGCCCTCCAAGGATGAGGTATTATGTGATTTTTCCCCACTGGATGTCTGCGATGTTCTTTTGGGTCAGCCATATATGTGGAAGTGCCATGCTATTTATGAGTCTCGACCCCGTAGTGTCATTTTTACTCTAAGGGGTCATCTCTATAGGATACCAGAAGTAGTTCTGACTACTGTCCCACCTAAACAGTGTTGCAAGGTAATATATCATACTACAACATTCAACCTCTTCATAATCTGTTCAAAAGGTGAACAAAAGGACACTGCAACCACTGCAGCCTCAGTCCAAGCACCTTCTATCCAACAGAAGGAGGTCTAAAAGTTTGAAGCAAATCACAAAGATTCATTCTTCACATAGTCATCTCATGGATCCATACTGGTTAAAAAGGTTGAACCCTTCCAACATCAGGTTCTCGACAACCTTCCATAGGCCAAGCAACACGACTTCTCCAACAAGGCAAACAACTCACCAAGATTCAGATTCAACAAACACTTTCCCCTCTCCCCCGATAAATCAACACAATGGAGACCATTGATTCCTAAGGAGGGATGATTGATCTAGGTGGATGTTGGTGTCCACCCAACTATTCCAACTGGCTCAAAACATTTTTTTGGCAATTTACTATTTTTAGCAGTTTTTCGGGTCCTAAACTTCCAGGGCCATTTTGAGGGCTTAAATGAAGATTTTTCATGATTGGTTAACTCATTTAGGGAAAAAGGCTCTGATTAATCCTATGAAATGAAGCTACTCATCAATTCCTTTCCAATGAGTTATCATGCTTCCTAAACGAAGATCGTATGCAAAAGTTATGACCCTGGGAATTTGATGTACTAACTTACCCCGATGAGGCCCACATGACTTTTGGCGCTTCATCTCCTAGGCTTAGGTTTTTGTATGTCTAAGGTTTTTGAATTCATGTTTATTGTAAAAATTCCTTCAGAGCCTCATTTTAATTATCTTCTTGTGAATGAGCGTAACCATCACATCTCTTCTCAGAGATAAGCTGCCACCATTCTAGCGAGTCTTTCACTCTGTATATCTACAGTTTTGTATATTTTGCTCACTAATAGATATTGTGTGTTATTGTATCTCTATGTTTATGGTTATATCTCTGATATATCTATGTTATATTATTGGATATATGATATATCTCTGTACATTTGTTTATTATATATGCGCTCTCATTTCGTGACGAAAATAATCCAGATCAGTGGTATCATAGTAGGCTGCTCGTGATCATTTTTCAGTGCATGTCCCTGACGAGGTCCGAGTATAGCAAGTTGGGTCTCGATATTATCTCTCTTGAGAAAAATTTCTCTCTCACTCCCAAGAAACCTTCCATGGTGAAATAAAATAAAGACAACAGAGCATAATATTCTATTAAACTGTTTCTTAAGAAATCTCTAACGCGACAACGGGACAAAATGATGGAGAATTTTTCCCACATCCTTCAACGCTTGCTGATAACAACAAGAACATATTAATCAAGTTACCACCTTGGAGGAACCTCTCCTTTCAAGGTACAAGTTAGTTTTTATATTCTCGTATTTGAAGGTCAGATCAATGCGGATGCCCTAGAAAAATGGTTAAATTTGCTCGAAGGTTATTTCTTTGTTCACAGTTTTTTCGATAGGGAAAATATCACCTTCACACTCCTTAAGGCTCTCCCCCATGTCAAACATTCGTGGGAAACTTACCGGGATCAAATTTCCATAGAGGAGTTTGGAATATATGGGGTCGAGCCCACTTGGGATTTTTTTGTGGATGTGGTCAAGGAACAATATTACACTGTTGGTAACTATGATGATTAGTATATGAGATGGACCACACTGCAGTAAGAGAGGGGCCAAAAAGTGTCAGATTTCAAAAATACTTTCGATACCCTGTGCACCAAGTTGGGTATCAAATACTCCGAGTGAAATTTGGTTCTAAAATACTGCAGGGCTTTGCATAGGTACATCCAAACCAACATGGATTTTCTGGACATCTCATCATGGGGAACTGCTTATCAATAGGTTAAAATCGAGAAAAAATTTAGGCACTAGAACAAATGGGAGTTCAGGTCTGCAAATATGAAACAACCAAAGTATGGTAAAGACAACCCTAACAACTAGCCTCCATAAAACCAGTCCAAGCCCCAAGAAAAGAAGGGTAACAAAAAGACGAAGAAGGACACTAGAAAGTGGTGCAATTTTTACAAAATCCCCTATCACAACACTGATGAATGTTGCTAAAAACAATCATTGGTGGACAAGATCAAAGAAAAGGAGCCGAACCCTGATTCAGAATCTGATTCATAAAATAATGGGAGAAGACAAATCATCAACACAGACCCCACTGCTACTGTCGTGACCTCAACAATTCAACCAGAAGAACCAACAGATCCTAAAGAGGGGGAGCACCTTTTTCATTCACATATGTCGGTGAAGGGGACCCCGCTGCATTTTATTGTTGATAACGGAAGCCAGAATAACCTCATCTCAACAGAGGTTGTCAAACAATTGGGATTGTCGACAAATACACACCTACAACCATACAACATTGGGTGGCTTCGAGAGGGATGAGATATCTATGTCAGTTAGTAGTGTCGCCTATCATACGACATCAAACCATTCAAGGATGAGGTATTATGTGATTTTTCCCCACTGGATGTCTGTGATGTTCTTTTGGGCTAGCCATATATGTGGAAGCGCCATGCTATTTATGAGTCTCGACCCCGTAGTGTCATTGTTAATCTAAGGGATAATCTATATAGGATACCATAGGTAGTTCCGACTACTATCACACCTAAACAGTTCCACAAGGTAATATCTCATACTACAATATTCAACCTTTTCATAATCTCTTCAAAAGGTGAATAGAAGGACACTACAATCACTACAGCCTCAGTCCAAGCACCTTCTATCCAACAAAAGCAGGTCAAAAAGATTGAATAAAAGCGTAAAGATTCATTTTGCACACAATCATCCAATGTATCCAGACTGGTTAAAAAGGTCCAACCATTTCAACATGAGGTTCTCTACAACCTTGCACAAGTCAAGCAACATGACTTCTCCAGCAAGGCAAGTAACTTACCCAAGATTCAGATTCAACAAACGCTTTCCACTCTCCCCTAGGTGTTATAACCCTAAATTGCACCACACATGCTTACTTGACATTAGGCCAACTGATATCCTTTCTTTGCCAAAAACACTGTTGAACAACTCTTTGAAAATCCTCTTGTGTAAAGGCCCACGCGCCCTAACCCATTACTGCATGTGTGTACATGCTGGCTGACCCAAAACAACCCGCGTGGACCGACAAAAGCATGAAAAAAGGAAAGTTGCCAACGGAACAAAAAGCTATGGGTGAGTTAACTGAAACTCCCGACCATGCATGGCCGAGGGTTTGTCCAAATACCTAGCTCCTTCTAGCCTATAAAAGAAGGGGTAGGGGTACCATTTGGAAGGAGGAAGAATATAGCAAAGAAACTCTGCCCATTTACGTATTCCATTGTCCCAACCCTTTAGCCTTTTCTAATGCTAAAGGAGATTTAAAGCAAAGCAGTTGAAGGACAAAAGAAGAGGAGCCCAGGATCCGGTTCGAGGAGTGGTGGATGGTCTCAACTTTTGTAAAGTTGACTCATTTTAAGTAATAAAGAGAATGCTTTTCCCGTCCCAATTCATGAACTTTTTATGGTTTGATTAGTTTATGTTTGATTTCTAACCCGTGAGTATATAAGTAGTATGCATGCATAGTTTTTTCTCATCTTGAATGCAGGTCAACTTTGGAAGGAGTATTGCGAACAAGTAATCAAGCACAACAGAGGATCGACATCAAATGCCGATAACGAGGTAGGTTGATCTTTCCATGCATTTACTAATAAAAGGGGATTTAAATCTAGGGATGAAGGTAGAAAGTAATTTCTATTCAGTCATATCTGCATGCAAAGTCTAAACTCTATTTGCTAGTCCATAGGGTGTTTTTCCCCAACAACAGAATTGGTGATCATACTGGGGATTAACTCTTTAGGGTTCGTGGAATTTTATTTAGTTTTTGGGTAGTTTAAAGACTATTTTTTCTTGCCTGTCTTTTCTTTTCATTTCTGTAAGGTCTGAGCTAGTAGGGAGTCTGGTTTTCCATACCATCTTTCCTTGACTTTTGCTTGACTGTGTTTTTCGGGACCCACAGAGGTACACACGGCCCGCACAAGGCGTGCACGTGTGTACCCGCGCCCTATCCTCTTACAGCCCGTGTGTGAATGCTATCTGAAGAGGTAGCAGTAGCATGTAGGAGTTCAGAGAACCTCAGAGGCAGTCCTCTTCTTCCCTGTCAGAATCACATATTCTCAGGGTTTTTTTTGGAATTCTGTCCGAGTCTTGTTTGCTAATAGTCCTATCTCAGATTTTTTTTGCCTTATTATTTTTTCCTTGCATTATTTGTTTTTCTGTTAGAAAGAGTATCCAAACCTTCAAGGGATCCTTGTTGTCAATATCAGTGGTCTCTTCTTGGTTTGGTTTGTTTGTTTTCATTTTTCCTTAGAGTTTAGATATATACGCGGCCTGTACAAGGTCAGCCCGAGTGTACACGCCCTCTGTCTCTGTTCAGCACGCGTTCACACGCGTGCTGCTTGAGTAACAGTCACGTGCTTGTACAAGCTATTTTTTGTTAAGGGTGAGGCAGTCATCCTCTCCTTTGATAAGAAGTATTCCTATCAGGTGTTTGAATCTCTGTTTGAACAGTCAGTAGCTTAGGATTATTTTTACCCTTAGCTTGCTTTTTCTCATTTAAAACGTTGTCAAAGAAATAATTTTTTTTTTCTTTTACGGTTTTTAGACAAGTGTGAGAGTCATTGTTTTTACAATTTCTATTGTGTGATTTTTTAATCTGATTCTTTGCGATCTGCTCTTTAAGCCATAATTTGTTTTCTTGGTTTTTTGCTTGTCGGTATTTTCCCTTTCTTTCTTTACTAGCACTAAAAAAAAATAAAAAATCTCTTTTCATTTTCTTCTTTGGTTGAAGAGTGTGTTTTTGCATCATTAGCTAGGGAAAAGTATTTTATTTCATAAGTTTTTGTAGTTCACTTAGATCATAAGTAGCTCGTAGTCGAGTGAAATTCCTTTGAGTTTGCTGTCCAAAATCTTAGAAAAGTTAAAAAATCTTTCTCTTGAAAAGTTGTTGAAATTTTGCATTCAGTAAAAGTTTTGTTTCCAGCTTTTTTATTCATTTTTTGCTTTCGTATTTTACACATCATCAGTTTCACCCTCATACCCCTTGATGTAAGACAAATCCATAAAAGTAACGCTAAATTTGGAATCTACTAGACTTTTATGTTTGTAGGGTTCACAAACTAGTTCAGGACTAGGGCCTTGGATTAGGTTGGAGAGGAAACTCTTCAAGGCCATTTAAAATCAAACATTGGAGTCTGAGATAGGGAGTGTCTAAGTACAATTTCATAGAATTTATCTGGGACCCCCCTCTAACACAGGGGATAAACACGAGGTCGCATGCGGAAAGGTAGTGGAGATAACCCCTCCAAAGCCGGACCAATCGTAGTGGAGAACACATATAGAGGGCTTGTTTTGGGATTCCGTCATTTGCATTTGCCATGGGGCTTCATGGGTCTCGAATCCATTCAAGGTCCTCATTTTTCTTCCGAACCATTTGCTCTCGATACCCTTGACAGGTTTCGGGCTCGATACCCTGCTCATTGTGGTCTACCCGATTTTCGACTATACCCGCCTGGTGACTGTTCACGTGCTGGAAACCTAGTTGCCAATCTTTGTTAGGGACATACACAGGTGAATGCCGGGGTATACCGCAGTACCTAGGATAGACATCGGGCCACGCTTTGTAGAGTATAACCGAAGGGTGCTTCCGTGTTCGAGTTTCACTTGCACCGGTAAGTTTCTCTAGTGTTGGCTATTGTAACTGTTCTTCCAATTAATTTAGTGTTTGCTTGTCTTATCTTCTAGGGACTTTTTTCTTAGTGTGTGTTAATTTTGAGTGTTTAGACTACCTTAGAGTGTCTTGAATATTCTCACACAGTGGAGGATCCCGAGCTCCACTGGTCACGAAGGCTTCTTGGCCTACCGCTGGTTACACTAGAGCCACCCCCACCACCATTAAGGCGAAAGCTAGACCAACAAGGGTCTTTTGAAGCGACCAGGTTACAAACCATTGTGCCCAAACAACCCCTAGAGAAATCGACTATTTTGGACCTTGAAGCAACCACTCTTGGCTCGGTTGAAACCCCAATCACTGATCTCTCGGCACCTTTCATTCTACCAATTCAATTTGACGAGCGCTAGACAGTGTCGCACACATCAATGGAAACAAATGATGTTACTCCTTCCGGGAATTCTTCAATTCCCACCACGGCTGTCACCACAGGAGAGTCATCTCCTAACCTACCATTTTCGGTTTGAGCCACCATGGTCTCGACCGAAACTACTTCGCACAATGGTCCGAACCCATCTTTGACGACGACCACAACCCCTTTCACACATAGTGTGACAGGCCCTCCGTTCTCATACGATATGCCTAGTTCGGGTACAAGTCCTGTACTGTCCTACTCCACTTTACAGACTTTGGGTCTGGGGGCAGGGAGCTTTAGAGCTCCTCTGCAAGGTCACATGGGGGGCACTCCTGTCCCTTTTAACGCTTTTTCTTATGCAGGAGGTCATATCTCTCCTTTGTCCCCTTCACTCAGTGGTTCACATCAACAATCCACCGGGCAACCTACACACAATAGTTTATTTGGAGCGGGGAGTCAAGGACCACCTTCACATAGTATGTCGGTAGGTTTGAAACCGTTTTCTTGGAACAGAACGTTTGGTAACAACACCTTCTCTTCAGCCGCTTTCCCCACTGGGGGTAACCCCATTTTTGGACATTCTACTCCTGGGCAAGGTACTATTCCTGCACAGGGGGCAAATTTAGCAGGACCTTGGAATTCAGGGCAAGGATCCATTCCCTCCTCTGGAATGCCGATCTGGGGTAATTCTTTCCATAATCAATGGAAACCTATACAAACTACTATGCCTATACCTACGGGACCGGCATGGGGTAATCCTTCCTAAAGTCATTCGAACACAATGCATGCCCAACAATCTATGTCCTATTTGGGAAATCAACCGATGATGTCTCCACATATGAAAAATCCTTACGCTGGCCAGGGCCATGGTTTCTACCAGAATCCGGGCCAGGAACCAAACTTTTCCTGGCAACTTGGTGCCAGTCAAACTCCAGGACCCTTTTTCCCAGGTTATCAGCAACAACCCAAACTACCTTTCCTGGTGACTTTACACTTGCCAGATTTGACGAGGTTGTTGAATGACCCCATTTGTCATGATCCGCGTTGGCCTCCTATGCTGACGAAGTTGCCTTCGGACATTCCAAAGTTCGAAGCCAAGCCTAATGATGATCTAGGAGATCATGTGACTACCTTTCATCTTTGGTGCTCATCTAACTCATTCAAAGATGACTCTGTACAATTGCGATTGTTTCAACGTACTCTCATCAGGAGTGTCGCAAAATGGTACATTGAGCTCGATCGCTCAAGATACTCTTCTTTTGGCGAATTGGTGAGGGATTTCCTTAACCATTTCCAGTTACATGTGAGATACAACGCTGGCACAAAGCTGCTCACTAATTTCGAACAGAAAACAACGGACCATATCTCTGATCACATCTGAGAATGGAGATGTCAAAAGAGTTTAATCAAAGTACCAGTCCCACTAGCGTTCCTTCTTGAGTGGTTCCTTATGTCTTTGGTCCCGCAGTTATCCAAAGATGTCGCGACATCCAGAGTTTTCTCTGAAGAAGACGCCATCATGAGGGCTCAACAGTTTGATCTCATCTATTCTCAGTCTGGTTTATTATACAACATCTTTCCAGATGCGCCACGTTCAATACTAAATAAAACTAGACAGAGAGCTGGACCGCATGCCGATGGTATTGTCGGTTCAACAAAAACCAAGCCCGCTAAGCAATTGACACAACAGTTGCAACAGTTATCCATACAACACACAACGGCCAACCAAACTACTACTTTGGCTGCTCCCCCTACCCAAACGTCGGAAGTACACACAGTGCAGTTGACTAACCCAAAGGCCACCCAACAACCTGAAGGGAAGAAAAAACAACGAAAGAAGGGTAAGAGGGATAAAAAACCCAACGATAATGCTGGTGGGGACAACACTAAAAAATGGAAGGCAAGGTATCCATGCAACTTGTGCGTGGAAGACCACCCGACCCATCTATGTCCTCGGCTTTTAGAGGCCCAAAAATTTGTCACACAGCAACAATAGGCGGTGTTGACAAACCCATTTCAGCATGGGCAAAATTTAACTCAAGCCTCTGCAAGTATAGAAGGGGGCAGCCAAGAAAACTGCCTACCTTCGAACAACCCCTCATCCACGAATGTATATATGGTTAGGGGTGATGATTTCATATCGACTAGAGCACATGATTATAGTAAACCAAGCACTTTTGAGAAGGGTAAAGAAGATGAACTCCCATCTCTTCCTCTACAGATTAAGAAGACGTTGGGAGAAACAATGACACACATTCCAAAAGGTGCATTTAAAAAGGCTTCTCATAACCCAAATGCAAGGGCCACCCATAACTACTCTGTGGTGGAAGATTTATCACAAATCCCTTGTGTGATGTCTACTTTGGAGGTCCTCCAAAGTTTCCCTTCTCAGAGAAAAGCCTTGTTAACCTCTTTGGGCTCTACTGAGACTTGTAATCCGGGTACCATCATGTTAGATAAAACCGACTTAAAACCTCGTTTGCCTTACCATGTAGCGTTTCAGATAGTAGTGGCTTACCCCACGAAAACTTTTACACTGAATATATTCCTCACGGTGGTCGACGAGGGCGCCTCGACATGCGTTATGTCGTTGGCATGTTGGAAGGCCATTGGCCAGCCCATTTTGTCTCCATCACCTACTCTCCTCAATTCTTTAGATGGTCGTTCTTTCTGACCACATGGCATCGTTCTTTCTTTCCCTGTACAGTTAGGAGGGAAGACCGTGTGTGTCGAAGTAGAGGTCGTCGATGCTCCCCTCGACTATAACCTCTTGTTAGGATGGAGTTGGACTTATGTTATGCAAGCTATGGTTGCTACAGTTTTTTGGGTCTTGTTGTTTCCACATGAGGGTCGGATAGTGACCATCGATCAATTGTCTTTCTCCAGACCTGACCCAGCTTTGGGGTCATCCACGGTCCCGCTGATTGATAATCCTCAACCAGGTGTTGTCAACGTAGGATTTGGTTTGTTCCCATCTTTGATGGGTACCTTTGATTACCCACCTCCTCACGGTGATATCAAATTTATATCTAACCACCATAAGGTTGAGATTTTTCAAGTTTCGTCGTTCCACACGACTTACTTCAAGGATCCATGAATTCTTCCTTCCCCATCGGCCACGATGGATGAGACAGGGCACTCAGGCATGTCCATGCCCTTGTCTGCCGCTGAAGTAGCGTACTCTTTAGTCCAGCAAGCTTCAACTAACACCGATCCGACTCCTACACAAGAGTTAGATCCGCTTCTAGAGCCTATTTGGGCTCAGGGTTCTCTCGCTAATGTCGATTCGTTAGACTTAGTCTTGCCTTCTGATGAAGTAGTAATCGAAGCAATGACTAGTCCGGACAAACCTTGGGAAGATCTTCATCATAGATCATATTTTCTCCCAGAGTTAAACTGAATCGAAGCAGGAGAATTCACTGTGACCATGACGGGAGATCAGCCGTGTCCTATTAATCTCTTAGCTACACATGAAATTTATGATGAGGGAAATATGGCGACTATCGTTGAAACTATACCAATCAACATCTCCTGAAACCCTGGTGTCGTGGAGAACGTCTTCGTCGGAGCGGATTGCTCCCCCGAAGAGATTCAAATCTACACAGATCTTTTCAAGGAATTCCACGACGTTTTTGCCTGGTCTTATGAGGAAATGCCAGGTATTGATCCAAAAATAGTTGAACATGAAATCACAATGTATCCTGATGCCAAGCCTGTTCGATAGAAACTTTGTCCAGTAAATCCTGAGAAAGCAGCAGCCATCAAGATTGAGGTTGAGAAATTGCTAAAGGTAGGTTTTATCTACCCTATCCATTTGACTCAATGGGTGTCAAATCCTGTGCCGGTCAATAAAAAACAAGGCACGATTCATGTATGTACTGATTTCCGTGATTTGAACAAGGCATGTCCCAAAGATAATTTTCCAACACCGTTCATCGACCAGATCATGGATGAATGTGCTGGTTGCGAAGCCTTTTCTTTCATGGATGGTTTTTCAGGATACAATCGAATCCAAATCAAACTCGAAGACCAACACAAAATGACATTCATTTGTTCGCGGGGTACATTCGCATATCATAAGATGCCTTTTGGTCTTAAAAATGCTGGAGCCACATTCCAACGGGCCATGTCTTTCGCCTTTCACGATATCAAGCATATAGTCGAGGCCTATCTAGATGATTTAGCATCACGATCTCGCAAGAGAACGAATCATCCTACACACCTTAGACTAATCTTCGAACGCTATCGCTACTTTAGGATTCGCTTGAATCCAAATAAGTGCAGTTTCTACGTAACTTCAGGACGTTTGTTAGGTTTCATCGTATCAACAACATGGATCATGGTCGATCCTCTCAAGGTGGAGGTAATAATCTAGTTGCCCCCCCCACACATAGTTCTTCAACTTCAGAGTTTACAAAGCAAGGCAAACTTTTTACGACGCTTCATCGCCAACTATGCCAAAATTACCAAGGGATTTATGCGCCTACTGAAGAAAGACGTTCCTTTTTACTAGGATGAAGTTGCTCAATGCTCTTTTGACGCTTTAAAACACGCCCTCACAACTGCGCCTCTGCTACGACCACCTAACTATAAACAAATATTTCTTATTATATCTGACTGCCGCAGAGTCAACTATTGGCATGGTTTTAGTTCAGGAAGATGATTCACTCTCAAAATACGTGATCTATTACCTGAGCCGAGGCCTCGTAGGACCATAACTCAATTATTCTCATATCAAAAAACTTGCGTTGGCAGCAGTTCATGCTGTTCAACGGTTCCCTCATTATGTTCTGTTTCACAAGACCACCGTCATTACTGTTGTGAATCCATTCCAGTACATGTTGACACGATGTGTTATAGGTGGAAAAATCAGTAGATGGATAGTCATCCTCCAGGAATTTGACATAGACTTCGTTTCAACAAATTCCAAAAAGTCATTGGTCTTTGCAGAGCTTATTTTGGAACTTTCAGTTGAGTCAGGTGACGTTGTGCCTGAAGAATTGCCTATCCAGGGAGATATGTTTTTGATCACATCTTCAGATCCCTAGTACGAAGATATACTTATCTATCTCCAGACTTTGAAGTGCCCCACTTCTTATTCTCATGATGAGCATCGGTGTATATGCCATCAGGCTAAGAATCATCTCATACTCAATGATACATTGTATTGGAGAGGTGTAGACTACATATTACGTCGATGTCTCACACATGAGGAGGCAGTCATCGTGCTCAACGATTTCCATACCGGAGCTTGTGGCAGTCATTTGTCTAGGTTGGCAATAGCCCAAAAGATTCTACGAGTAGGTTACTTTTGGCTGACACTTATCAAAGATTGTATATAATTGGTCAAGAAGTGCCATCCATGACAAGTCTTCTCTCGGAAGATGAGGGCAGATCCCGCTCCTATGTTTCCTGTCATCATATTTGGTCCCTTCACCAAGTGGGGGATTCATTACACTACTTGCAACCCCCCGCCAGCAAGGGGGCACCACTATATCATCGTAGCTGTAGACTACTTCACTAAGTGGGTCGAAGCTATGCCAACGTTTAAAGATGACGGAGAGACTGCAACTCTCTTTTTATTCAACCAGATCATAGCAAGGTTCAACATCCCGAGAGCGATTGTTACTAACCATGGCAGTCACTTTCAGAACCAAATGATGACCAAATTAACATCAAAGCTTGGGTTACGGCAAGAGCATTCATCACCCTACTATCCCCAAGCCAATGGGAAGGTGGAAGCTGTAAACAAAACTCTTAAGACTATTCTACAATGAACTATCAACTCAGCCAAGTCAAATTGGCATTTGATGTTATACTCGACATTATGGGCTTACCGAACATCTGTTAAGAATGCAACCAGTTTCTCACCTTTTCAACTAATCGTTTACGGGTTGGAGGCAGTCTTTCCCATCGAATGTCAGATCCCATCTCTAAAATTGGCAGTACAATTATTTCCAGACACTTCTCCACTTGAAGAACGGTTAGTACACCTTGAGAAGCTCAATGAGTAGTGTCGTGATGCGGACCTGACCAACTAGGCTCACAAACATAAGGTCAAGTGTCAGTATGATAGGTCTGTTCATCCTTGGATTTTCTCTGATGGCGACCTTGTCCTGGTCTATGACCAAGATAAGGACCCCCTGGGGGAAGGAAAATTTAAACCCATGTGGTTTAGACCCTTCATCATAAAAGAGGTATTAAAAAAGGGCGCTTACCCTTCATTATTTTTATGCCTTGGTGGAGCCTAGAAATGGGCTCTACCTCAAGAAGTATTACTCATACACAGGTCACTGTGGGTAACTTTTTGTAACATATGTATAGTCTTTGTACTATTACTTTTTAGTTTCTTTTAAGTATCATGGACGTGTCATTGATGTTATCTTTCATCAATATGGCAGATGTCAAGTGATCCGAGGTGTTCGTTGGGTATGCAGACGGTGCTAGTCGACACACTCAGAGGCTTGCCTCCGCAGCTTGGGTAATATTTACACCTCAGGGCCAGTTGTTATCTTATGGAGGTATATGCTTAGGTGACACCACAAATAATGTCGTCGAGTATAGTGCAGTTATTGAGTTGCTTCGTGATGCCTTGTCATTGGGTATCTCTCATCTCCAGGTCTATCTCGACACTCAACTAGTTGAACAGAGTATACTGGGTTCATGATCCAACTTTACATCGACGATTCCTTAGGGTACGTCTCTTAGAACGAAACTTTGATTATATTACATATTTTCATGTTCCTAGGAGTTTAAACCAAATTACAGATACTCTAGCTAATCAAATCTTAGATTGGCATCTTGCACACATATGAAATAACATTGACATAAGCATGTAAATACATTTTTTCACACGTGATCCATAAGACACAAAAGATCAAAAAACCATATATAACATCATAAAACAACCAGAGTACATAGATGGATGCAAGCGCGTAAAAAATGGGACTAATAACGAGTCACAGGGCTTATGCCCTCAAAAATATATACAAGTAAGTGCTCGTGGCATGTAAAAATTCTAAATAGGTTCAGGGCCTATGGGCCCTGTTATAATAGTCTTGAGCATGGGATAAACGCCTAAACAATCGGATCCACGTCCGAGGTGCCCCCACTACATGAGGCTGCATGGATGGCGGCAGGTCCTCTATCTCTGCCATCAGAACTGTGCGAGTGAGTGCAGTGAAGTTCCGCTCAACTAGTCTAAGAACCCTCTCAGCCTCCCTGGCTTGGAGGTTCCCTGCTACTGCTTCTCCCCCGGCCGCAGAAGCTGCGGCTTCTGGCCGTGGATGACGCATGTTCCGTGCAAAATCGACAGGTTGCACGGGTCCCACATCTCCATGCAACAAACGTATACCCATCAAATACTCTGGCATACAAAAAAAATGATATATATAACAAAAATGACATAAAAATTACATATGAAAACAAAAAAATTACAAAGGTGGAGACTTACCCATCTCACCTCGCTCCTCACCAGGAGGCACGGGTATCTCAGGATATCTAGAAAAATCTATCCCTGCATATGGGTAATCCTCGATCACAAGGATCTGCCGTGACAACCACGGAAAGAAGTCATCATTGAAGGACTCATTGGTCCTTCCACCACCCTGTCACAGTAGTAATACTACAGGAAAAGAGGTCGGATGTCCTCATACCACTTCCCGAGGACTAAATCTCGAAACTCTCTTAAAGAAAAATGAACACAAAATTGTCCCGAACCCGAAGTTCCTTTGTGTTCGCTGTCGGCAATCTGTCAATTGCCTCTTCATGCACTCGAGCAGTGTTGTACTCCAGTAAAAAATCCATGCATTCAAGCACTGGATTGCACAGTTCATCTATGTGCGAGACGCCTGATGCAAGGCTGCTGAGACGGTAATCCACCCAATCAGTAATAATATCATCTGCAGTGATAGGTTAGTGATCTTACTGATGGGTACCTGGGAGCCTGCATGGTCAGTCCCAGCCTCACAGTGCTCGGCTATCAGTTCCGATATCTTACTCGGTCCCGCAGGAAACATCCTGAAGTTGATTGGTTCCCCTCTCCTTGAGAGGCCAGTCAAAAAATAGATATCCTCGGTGGTGGGCACCAGTGATTTCCCCTCTAGCATGAAGGCCTCTGCATAAGGGTGCCAGTAGTCAATCAAGGCATTTAGTAGCCTTGGTTGCACTCACATAAATGGACACAGGAAGAACTTCAGTAAACCACATTGCATCAACACGGCCATGACATTTGGATCTCCCACAACCAACTCACTGATTGCTTCTTGCTCCCTTTCCCTCCACTGGACATACATCCTGCCAACACAACAGAGTTTAGGAGGGTCAGTACTTGCACTTTAGTTCTCTTTTTGCTAGAAAAGGGGGGTCCACATGAGCTGTAGAGGCGACAGTCGCGTGTACACACGACCTGTCCAGAGACAGCCCGCGTGTACCTAGGGCCGACCTTTTAAAGGTCGACGCCCACCCAAAAAATGAAAGCAAATGCAAAATTGAGGAATTGAATAGCTAGATAAGGGAGTTTGTACTTACTTGGTCCAAGCAGAAGTTTGTTTCGTCCACTGTAGCTCCTAGAATCACCGTTTTTAGCAAAGGAGTCTTTTGGCTCCAGAGTCAATTTCCAAATCAGCGATGGTGATAATCAGCTGCTAGCTTCTATTTATAGACTTTTTGGCCTCTTTTGGCCTCCCTTATCAGTTTCTTTATACCAAAAACCATTTAGAGTGATTCATGAGTTATATGGGAGGGATTTGATCGGGTATTGGGACACTTGTTTTGAGTTTAGAGAAAATTTTGATGGTCCATGAAATTTTTTCCAAGAATCAACTTGAGCATATAGGTTAGGTTATTACCCCGACTTTTGCATCTCGTTGTCTTTTTCCTCTGCTATAGGATCGATCCCATCAGGTTGTGACACATAACCATCATATCTGCATTAGAAGTGTCGCAACTTGGTGGTAGATATTACCAGAACATGGATGCCCTAGGTAGGTCTTGGTTGCATTATGGTGTCCATGCCGTCTTTAAAACACTGTAGGCTCAGGAGTCCTTATAGTCTTTCCTGAATATGAGTTTGAGCCTCATTTGCATGATTATTCTTCGCTCTTTGTCTCACCCTCAGGACTCCCAAAAAATAACGGGTCTCCTTTTAAGCCCTTTTCATACCCTCTAAACATGAAAAGATTGCCGAGCGATCTTGTGGCCTTTCACGCTCGTTAAACTGAAATTTGAAGTCACGTTTTTCCGGTGGTAGTTTACCCCTTTTTCAGTCCGGACAGTCAACTGTACGAACAAAGATATACTCTATAGAACTTCCATTCTTTAGAAGAGTACTCTCAGGTATAATTTTATCCCTTTTTCGAGCTTGAGGGACTAAACTTACGAAAAAGAAACCCCCACGGAGTCCATAGTTAAGCTCTTTTCAGACTCCCTAAAATTGTAAAGATCGCCGAGTGACCTTATTCTTTCACACTTGTTAAATTGGTCCAGAAGAATATTCCTGACAGAGTCCATAGTTAATATTTTTTCAGACTCTTTAAAAGTGAAAAAATGGCCGAGTGATCTTGTCCCTGTCACACTCGTTAAAATGGTTTTGAATCGACGTCTAATCGATGCTAGTTTACCCCTTTTTCGAACCGATTAGACTATCTTCGAAAAAGGTACCCCAGTGGAGTCTCCTTTTATGTTTTTTCAGACTCTCTAAATATGAAAAACCACCGAGCTTACCTTCTTTGGGATCATTAAACTTACATCGAAGGACGTTACCATTGTGTGTTTTATCAACTGCATTTGCATACCTTATCCACCAGCCTTGTGACAGTTTGCTTTTGCGTCTTAACACCTTTGGCCACCGGAGGATTTTTCCTGAGTATCATTTTACTAGAACATTAGTCTTGTCCTTGTGCCTTGAGCTTGCATGTTTGCAATACTCGTTCCTCCATTGTAACGTAATATTCCTTTATTCTTTTTCCACAATTATCGAAAAGAACAAAAAAATCAAATATACCCCAAAAAGAGGAAGGGAAAAGTATTTTCTTTGTTGGTAGCATAATGAGTCGCCCTTGGATAAAGCACATCTATCCATTTGTTCACCAGACTATGGGATGTAGTACGACCTTAGGAAGCTTTTCTCACTATATAGAGTTGTGTCCTCCACCGTTTGGTTATTCTTCCAAACATATGGAGAGTTTGCATTGCCTCTTGCTTCGTAGAATTATGATTAACATTCATGCTACCTGAGTCTCATCACTTGTTGTGATATTGTCCAAGGGAAGTTTGTCACTAATCCTGAGTCAGACCCTCTGCAAAATGTCTCTTGTCTGCATACTCGACCATCCTGAACATCCGATCAAGTCCTTGTTTGAAATCACTGAAGCCTTCAGTTCGATCATCAAGATTATCAAGTCCATGACTGACGAGCCATCGAAGACCTCTGGGTAGTGCATCCATACACTCATATTACACTCCTACCTAAGTTTTGAAGATTTTTAAGTTGTTGCTTGAGCTCTGAAGATCTCATCTCCAGCCATCAGGCCGAATCAGCTTCTGGAAGATGGATACTCTATATGTATATCTTTCTGATTTCGAGATGTAGCTCCACTGTGTATTGTTCACGTCTACTCTTTATAGTTATTTGACATGGATCTACAGTGTATTTGATTGGTAGCCATGGTTCTATTTTATCCCGAGCATGGGTATGCCCGCCTCGGTGAGATATTTGTTATTTTGCAGACGACACCTCCCGGTTCCTGATTCTTGGGCTCAATCGTTCAGCATATCAGTAAAGATTGGTAATGTATTTCAGCCATCAGATGCTCTTCTGACCTCACACATTAGGGGGCATCTATTATAACCCTAAATTGCACCACACATGCTTACCTGGAATCAGGCCAACTCATATCCTTTCTTTGCCAAAAAAACTGCTGAACAACTCTTTGAAAATTCTCTTGTGTAAAGGCCCATGCTCCCTAACCCATTACTGTACATGCTGGCTGACCCAAAACAACTTGCGTGGACCGACAAAAGCATGAAAAAAGGAAAGTTGCCAACAAAACAAAAAGCTATGGGTGAGTTAACTGAAACTCCTGGCCATGCATGGCCAAGGGTTCGTCCAAATACCTAGCTGCTTCTAGCCTATAAAATAAGGGGTAGGGGTACCATTTGGAAGGAGGAAGAATATAGCAAAGAAACTCTGCCCATTTACGTATTCCATTGTCCCAACCATTTATCCTTTCCTAATGCCAAAGGAGATTTAAAGAAAAGCAATTGAAGGACAAAAGAAGAGGAGCCCAAGATCAGGTTCGAGGAGCGGTGGCCGGTCTCAGCTTTTGTAAAGTTGACTCATTTTAAGTAATAAAGAGAATGCTTTTCCTGTCCCAATTCATGAACTTTTTATGTTTTGATTAGTTTATGTTTGATTTCTAACCCGTGAGTATATAAGTAGTATGCATGCATAGTTGTTGCTCGTCTTGAATGTAGGTCAACTTTGGAAGGAGTATTGCGAACAAGTAATCAAGCACAATGGAGGATCGACATCAAATGCTGGTAACGAGGTAGGTTGATATTTCCATGCATTTACTAAGAAAAGGCGATTTAAATCTAGGGATGAAGGTAGAAAGTAATTTCTATTCGGTCATATCTGCATGCAAAGTCTGAACTCTATTTGCTAGTCCGTAGGGTGTTTTTCCCCAACAACACCGGGAAATCAATGAAATAGAGACCATTTCTTCCTAAGGAGGTGTTATCGCTCTGTTTGTAGTTTAGGTCTTATGGCTATAGGATAAGGGTCAAGCTGGCGTAACAGGGACCTACCCCACCCAATATCACCACAATGGGGAGGTCCTTTCTATTTAGGGTGGGTAAGCCTAAGGGAGACGTCCCTGGCAATCTGGGGTTTTGAAAGGAAAAGGCTCAAAGGATTAAGGCTAGTTTCCCTTTCACAAATTACCACCAAGAAGATAGTCAATTGAAGAATAACCACAGAGAAGGCACCTGCTTGCGAGACAAGACAACAGTGAAACTAACACGTGCAATAATGGTTAGTACTTCATAGATATATGACTATCAAATTTTTAATGTATATGAGCATATATAACAGTAAATATTGACAAAGTCAATGTTTGAAATAATGACAATGGCATATAATATTACTTTGTCAATAAACACTGGAATAATGTAGCATCTAATAATCAATCCTTGAATTAAATCAATGCATTAAATGTTGTTAATTGCTCATATATAAGAAGCTGCTGCGTCAATATCCTAGGGATGACGTCAGCTTCTTTAGGGTTAGTATAATAGACAAAGAAGGTCAACGTTTTGATATTTAGCCAATGAAAAATACCAATACATCAATGTCTATCACGGGATGACCAAGCCAACAATATTTCCTATCAACAATAGCTCAAATTAGGCATGACGTCATCACTTATTGCAGGGTTTGAAGGCTGGCTGCGTCTTAGTATGACATCAACCCTGGTTAGTACGCTTGGGTTAGTTAGGGTTTCAAAGTTTGAAATTTTAAAGGATGAATAAGCTCAACGTTGGAGAGAAAAACCAGTGCCTTAGGGTATTATGGAGTCAAAAGTAAGGGCAAGATCTCAGGAGGATCAAAATCTAAAGACTAGAGAGTTAGGTTCTATGGTGCTGCAATGGCAGGGCCCTAGAATCAAAACCCTAAGGGAAGGAGGCTCATTTCGATGTTTCTTAAGCAAGGCCTCATGCTCCTTCCTCTTTCTTTAAATATTCTTGGCAAAACGACTAGCTTTGAAGTACAAGTCTAAGGGAGAAAAGTGTTGTGCGAGCAAGGCTCTTCAAACCCTAAAAGTTAAAACCCTAGGTGTAGAGTCAACTAGGCCTAGGACGTCACCTTTATTCAACCTATACTTGAAATGCTAACTCAGAAAAAGGATGATTAGTGTAGCAATGACTAGGCTATATATTCCTTAATCAATGGCTAAAACAAGTTTCTCTAGCATGGGAACATATAGCAAGGACCTACTTGTGTGCTTGCTACCTAGGGTTTCAAGATTGAGCAATATAATAGCAATGTAATAGTAAATGTAAGAGATTAAACCTACAACCATTCATTCAAGAAGTTTTGCATGAAAAATACACTTACAAATCATGAAGAATGCTCATCAAACCATAGTTGTAAACCTTCCAATGAGAGAAACACCATAAAAATGCCAAGAAGAATCCTCCACAAGAGTTGCGCCTCACTTCCAAGAGAAAAAATACCAAGACAAAGACTAAAAGTAGATCTCTCACAAGAGATTGAGTTATGTTATGTTTAAAATGAGAGGCAACGTCCTCTATTTATACCAATCAATGACCTTTTAATTAAATTTTAGGTCATTAAAACAACCGACAAGGCTGACTAACAATTTTACACTGTTTTTACATTAATCTGCTAGAAAATGTCATGAAATGAGCTAAAAGGGGGATGTCCAGCCCTTCTGAGTGAGACGTTGGCCCTTTTTGGGCTAGCACAACATCCAAAAAACCAAACGTTGGCCCTTCTAGGGCTCCTCCAAGCTGCCACACATGCCAAATGACCTCAACACCCTGCCAAATGCTCCAGACAATGCCCAACTGTTGTTGGGAAAAATACCCTATGGACTAGCAAACTAGGGTCAGACTTGCATGCAGATAATGACCGTAAAGAAATCACTCTTAACCTACCACCCAAAACTTAAAACCCCTTTTTCACATACATGCATGAAAAGGAACTACTAACCTTTTTATTGATGTTTGGTGTAGATCCTCCGTTGCGCTTTGTCCGCTTGCTTGCACTGCTCCTTCCAAAGACAATCCTGCAATCAAGACAAACCACTACACATACATGCTACTTTTCTACTTGAGGGTTAGAAATTAAGCATAAATTAAATAAATCACATATAACTCAGGCAGTGGGATGGGAAAAGTATTCTTTTTTATTATTTTCAAAATGAATCAACTTACAATCAATGTTGAGACCAGCCACCATTCCTTGATCTTGATCCTGGGCTCCTCCTCTTCTTTGTCCTCCAACTGCTTTGCGTTAATTCTCCTTAGGCTTGAGGAAAGGCTAAAGAGTTGGGACAAATGGATTCGACAATTGGGTAGAGTTTCTTTGCTATAATTTTCCTCCTCCAAATGGTACCCCTACCCCTTCTTTTATAGGCTAGAAGGAGCTAGGGTTTTGGACGAACTCTCGGCCATGCATGGCCGAGAGTTTCAGTTAACTGACCCATATCTTTTTGTCCCGTCGACAAATTTCCTGTTTTTGTGCTTTGTTAGGTAAACACAGGCTGTAGTAGGCCTGCCAGCGTTCACCCACATGCAGTAGTGGGTTAGGGCGCGTGTGACTTAACCCAAAAGGATTTTCAAAGAGGTTTCTCAGCAGATGTTTTGGCAATGAAGGGATATGAGTTGGCCTGATGCCAGGTAAGCATGTGTGGTGCAATTTAGGGTTATAACAGATGCCCCCTAACGTGTGAGGTCAGAAGAGCATCTAATGGCCGAAATACATTACCAATCTTTTACCAATCTGTACTGATATGCTGAATGAGTGAGCCCAAGAATCAGGAATCAGGAGGTGTCGTCTGCAAAATAACAAATGTCTCACCGAGGTGGGCATACCCATGCTCAGGATAAAATAGAACCATGGCTACCAATCAAATACACTATAGATCCATGTCAAATAACTATAAAGAGTAGCCATGAATAATACACAGCGGAGCTACATCTCGAAATCAGAAAGATATACATATAAAGTATCCATCTCCTAGAAGCTGATTCGGCCTGATGGCTGTACTTCAGAGCTCGAGAAACAACTTAAAAATCTTCTAAAATCGGGTAGTTGTGTAAGATGAGTGTACGACTGCACTACCCAGAGGTCTTCGACAACTCGTCGGTTATGGACTTGATAATATTGATGATCAGACTGAAGGCTTCAGTGATTTCGAACAAGGACTTGATTAGACGTTCAGGATGGCTGGGTATGCAGACAAGAGACATATTGCAGAGGGGCCGACTCAGGCTCAGTGAAAAACTTCCCTTGGATAATAGCATGACAAGTGATAAGACTTAGGCAACATATCTGTTAATCATAAGTCTACGAAGCAGGAGGCAACACAAACTCTCCATATGTTTGGAAGAATAACCAAACGGTGGAGGACACAACTCTATATAGCGAGGAAAATCTTCCTAAGGTTGTACTACATCCCATAGTCTGATAAACAAATGGACAGATGTGCTTTATCCAAGGGCGACTCATTATGCTGCCAATAAAGAAAATACTTTTCCCATCCTCTTTTTGGGGTATATTTGATTTTTTTGTTCTTTTTGATAGTTTTTTGAAAAGGAATAAAGGAATATTACGTTACAATGGAGGAACGAGTACGAAAAACATACAAGCTCAAGGCACAAGGACAAGACTGATGTTCTGGGAAATGATACTCGGAAAAAATCCTCCAGTGGCCAAAGGTGTTAAGACGCAGAAGCAAACTGTTACAAGGCTAATGGGTAAGGTATGCAAATGTGGTTGATGGAACACACAATGGTAACGTCCTTCAATGTAAGTTTAGCGAGCCCATAGAAGGGAAGCTCGACCGTTTTTCATTTTTAGAGCGTCTGAAAAAGCATAAAAGGAGACTCCAGTGAGGTACCTTTTTCGACAATAGTCTAGTCGGTTCGAAAAAGGGGTAAACTAGCACCGATTAGACGTCAATTCAAAACCATTTTAACGAGTGTGACAAGGATAAGATCACTCGGCTATTTTTTCACTTTTAAGGAGTCTGAAAAAAGATTAACTATGGACTCCATCAGGAATGTTCTTCTGGACCATTTTAACGAGTGTGAAAGAATAAGGTCACTCGACGATCTTTTCAATTTTAGGGAGTCTGAAAAGAGCTTAACTATGGACTCTGGGGGGGTTTCTTTTTCGTAAATTTAGTCCCTCAGGCCCGAAAAAGGAATAAAATCTTACCTAAGGATACTCTTCTAAAGAATGGAAATTCAATAGAGTATTCCTTTGTTCGTACAGTTGACCATTCGGACCGAAAAAGGGGTAAACTATCGCTGGACAGACGTGACTTCAAATTTCAGTTTAACGAGCGTGAAAGGTCACAAGATCGCTCGACAATCTTTTCATGTTTAAAGGGTATGAAATGGGCTTAAAAGGAGACCCGTTATGTTTTGGGAGTCCGGAAGGTAAGACAAAGAGTGAAAAAGACCCATGCGAATGAGGCTCGAACTCGTATTCAGGAAAGGCTATACGGACTCTTGAGCCTACAGTGTTGTCTGAAAACGACATGGACACCATAATGCAACCAGGACCTACCTAGGGCATCCATGTTTTGGAAAGCTCTACCACCAAGTTGCGACACTTCTAGAGCAGATATGACAGTTCCGTGTCACAACCGGATGGGATCGACCCTATATCATAAGAACAAAAGGCAACGATATGCAACAGTTGGGATGAAATCCTACCCTATATGCTCAAGTTGATTTCTGAAAAAAAAATAATTTTTTTTTTATGGACCGTCAATATATTTTTATTTTTATTTTTCGAAACTCAATAAAAATTGTCCCAATACCTGATGAAATCCCTCCCATATAACTCCTGGATCACTCTAAATGGTTTTTTATATAAATAAACTGATAAAGGGGCCCAAAAAAGTGACAAAAAGAGGCCAAAAAGTCTATAAATAGAAGCTGGCAACTCATTATCACCATTGCTGATTTGGAAATTGACTCTGGATCCAAAAGACCCCCTTTGCCAAAGATCGTGATTCCAGGAGCTACGGTGGATGAAACAGACTTCTGCTTGGACCAAGTAAGTACAAAATCCCTTGTCTAGCTATCCAATACTTCATTTTTAGCATTTAGTTGATTTTGGAGGTGGGCGTCAACCTCAAAAAGGTTGGCCCTAGGCAAACGCGGGCTGTCCAGGGACAGCCCGCGGGTACCCATGGGCAGAGCAAATCCTGCCCGCGGGTACCCGCGACTGTTGCCTCTACAGGCCGTGAGTACCCCCCGCGTGGTGAAAAAGCCAAAATTAAATAGGTATTGACCCTCCTTTTTTTCTTTGTTGTGTTGGCAGGATGTATGTTCAGTGGAGGGAGAGGGAGCATGAGGCCGCCAATGAGTTAGTGGCTGCAGATCCAAATGTTGTGGCCATGCTGACACAGTGTGGGTTGGTGAAATTATTTTTATGTCCATTTATGCGCGTGCAACCAAGGCTACTGAACGCCTTGGTTGATTACTGGCACCCTGATGTAGAGGCATTAATGCTAGAGGGGCAATCCTTGGTGCCCACCACCGAGGATATTTACTTTTTGACTGGCCTCTCAAGGAGAGGGGAACCAGTCAACTTTCAGACTTTTCCTGCGGAGCCGAGCAAAGTCTCGAAGCTGATAGAGGAGTACTGTGAGGCTGGGACCGATCATAGAACTTCCTCGGTACCCGTTAGTAGGATTACCAACCTCGCCCTACAGACTATTTTATTGCTCATTGGGTGGATCACCAGCTCAGTAGCCGTGCACCAGGCTTCGCGCGCACATATGAACTGTGCGATCCAGTGCATGAATGCACAAATTTTTGATTGGAGTACCACACTGTTGGAGTGCATGAAGAGTCAGTTGACAGCTTGCCGACACCGAACACACAGGAACTTCAGGTTTGGGACCATCCTGTGTTCATTCTTCTTCGAGAGAGTTCCATGTTTCAGTCCTCGGCTGACAGTACGAGGACATCTGACCACTTTCCCCGCAGTATGCAGATGGACAGTGTTACTGCCATGACAGGGTGGTGGAAGGACCGTCGAGGCCTTCAACGATGACTTTTTTGCTTGGCTGTCATGACAGATCCTAGATATTGAGGACTACCCATATGCGAGGATCGACTTCTCCAGAGATCCAGAGATACCAGTGCCTCCTGGTGAAGAGCGAGGGGAGATGGGTAAGTCTCCACCTGTACAGTTTTTTTGTTTGCATATGTAATTTTTATGTCTTTTTTTGATATGTATATCATTTTTTTGTATACCAGAGTTTTTGATGGGTGAATGTTTATTGCATGCAGATGTGGGACCCATGCGACCTGCCGACTATGCACGGAACAGGCATCACCCACGACCAGAAGCCACAGCTGCTGCCACTGAAGGAGCAGCAGTAGTAGGGAACCTCCCAACAAGAGAGGCCAAGAGGGTCCTGAGGCACATTGAGCGGAACTTTACTATGCTCACTCGCACAGTTCCCATGGCAGAGATAGAGGACCTGCCACCCTCCATGCAGACTCACGTTGTGGGGGAACCTCGGACATGGGTTCGATTGGTTAGGCATTTAGCCCAAGCTATACATGATTATAACAGGGCCCATAGGCCCTGAGACTACATTAGACTTTTACGTGCCACGAGCACTGATATGTATATATTTTTTGAGGGCATAAGCCCAGTGACTCGTTATTGTTCCCACTTGTGAGGCACTTGCGCCCATCTATGTACTCTGAGGATTTTATGATGTTTATATATGGTTGTTTATCTCTTTTTTGTGTCGTATGGATTATGTGTACAAAAATGTATTTACATGTTTATGTTCATGATCTTTTTATATGTGAGCAAGATGCCAATCTAAAATGTGATTAGCTAGAGTATCCGTGATTTGATTTAGACTCCTAGGAACATGAAAATATGTAATAGAATCAAAGTTGCGTTCCAAGAGATGTACCTAAGGAATCGTCGGTGTAATGTTGGGTCATGAACCCGGTATATTCTGTTTAGCTGCGACACAACCAGTTGAGCGTCTAGATAGACCCGGAGACGAGAGATACCCAATGACAAAGCGTCACGAAGCAACTTAATAACTGCACTATACTCAACAACATTATTTGTGGTGTCACCTAAGCATATACCTTCGAAAGATAACAACTGACTCTGTGGTGTAAAGATTACCCAAGCTGCGGAGGCAAGCCTCCGCGTGTGTTGACTAGCACCGTCCGCATACCCAACGAACACCTCAGACTCACTTGACATCTGCCATATTGACGAAAGATAACATCAATGACACGTCCATAACACTTTTTAAAAGAAATGTAAAAGTAATAGTACAAAGACTATACATATGTTACAAAAAGTTACCCACAGTGACCTTTCTATGAGTAATACTTCTTGAGGTAGAGCCCATTTCTAGGCTTCGCCAAAGCATTCCTTTCAAAATCGACCAAATGATAAGTGCCCTTTTTTAAACCTCCTTAATAATGGAGGGTCCGAACCACATGGGTTTAAACTTTCCTGCCCCCAGGAGGTCCTTATCTTGGTCATAGACCAGGACAAGGTCGCCCTCAGAAAAAATCCGAGGACGAACGAACCTATCATATTGACACTTAACCTTATGTTTATGAGCTTCGTTGGCCAGGGCCACATCGCGACGCTGCTCATCAAGCTGCTCAAGGTGTACTAACCGCTCTTCAAGTGGAGAAGTGTCTGAGAATAACTGTACTGCCAATTTCAGAGATGGGATTTGACATTCAATGGGCAAGACTGCCTCCAGCCCGTAAACGAGTTGGAAAGGTGAGAAACCGGTTGCAGTCTTAACAGATGTTCGGTAAGCCCATAATGCCGAGTATAACATCAAATGCCAATTTGACTTGGCTGAGTTGATAGTTCGCTGTAGAATAGTTTTAAGGGTTTTGTTTACAGCTTCCACCTGCCCATTGGCTTGGGGGTAGTAAGGTGAGGAATGTTCTTTCCGTAACCCAAGCTTTGATGTTAACTCAAACATCATTTGGTTCTGAAAGTGACTGCCATGATCAGTGACAATCTCTCTCGGGACACCGAACCGTGCTATAATCTGGTTGAATAAGAAGAGAGCTGTAGTCTCTCCATCATCTTTAAACGTGGGCATAGCTTCGACCCACTTAGTGAAGTAGTCGACAACTATGATGATATAGCGGTGCCCCCTTGTTGACGGGGGGTTGCATGTAGTGTAATCAATCCCCCACTTAGTGAAGGGACCTTCTGTGATGATGGGAAACATAGGAGCTGGATGTGCCCTCATCTTCCGAGAGAAGATTTGGCATGGATGGCACTTATTGATCGACTTGATACAATCTTTCATAAGTGTGGGCCAGAAGTAACCTGCTCATAAGATATTTTGGGCTGTTTCCAACTCAGATAAGTGACTGCCACAAGCTCCTGTATGAAAATTGTTGAGCACTATGACGACCTCCTCATGCGTGAGACATTGACACAAGATGCAGTCTACACCTCTCCGATACAACGTATCATCGAGTATGAGATAATTATTAGCCTGATGACGTATCCGCCGATGCTCGTCACGAGAAGCAGAGGTGGGGCACTTCAAAGTCTGGAGATAGATCAGTATATCTCTGTACCAGGGGTCTGAAGATTGAATGAAAAACATATCCCCCCGGATAGGCGATTCCTCAGGCACAACGTCACCTGACTCAACCGGAAGCTCCGAAATAAGTTTTGCGAAGACCAATGACTTCTTGGAGTTTGCTGAAACGAAGTCTAAGTCAAATTCTTGGAGGATGACCATCCATCTACTGATTTTTCCACCGATAACTCATCGTGTCAACATGTACTGGAATGGATTCACGACAATGGTGACGGTGGTCTTGCAAAACAGAACATAGTGACGAAACCGTTGAAAAGCATGAACTGCTGCCAATGCAAGTTTTTCAAGATGGGAATAATTAAGTTCCGTTTCTACGAGGCCTCGACTCAGGTAATAGATCACGTATTCTGAAAACGAATCATCTTCCTGAACTAAAACCATGCCTATGGTTGACTCTGCGGAATCCAGATATAATAAGAAATCTTTGTTATAATTAGGTGGTCGTAGCAGAGGTGCGGTTGTAAGGGCGTGTTTTAATGCATCGAAAGAGCATTGAGTGGCCTCGTCCCCCCAAAAAGGAACATCTTTCTTAAGGAAACGCATAAATCCCTTGGTGATTTCGGCATATTTGGCGATGAAGCGTCGTAAGAAGTTCGCCTTGCCTTGAAGACTTTGAAGTTGTAAGATTGTGCGTGGGGGGGGAAACTAGATTATTGCCTCCACCTTAAGAGGATCCACCATGATCCCTATTGTGGATATGATGAAACCTAAAAAATGTCCTGACGTGACGCAAAATCTGCACTTGTTGGGATTCAAGCGAATCCTGAAGTAGCGACAACATTCGAAGATTAGTCTGAGGTGTGTAGGATGATCCTTTCGCTTGCGAGAGCGTGATGCTAGATCATCTAGATAAGCCTCGACTATATGTTTGAGGTCGTGAAACGCAAAAGACATGGCCCGCTGGAAAGTGGCTCCCGCATTCTTGAGGCCAAAAGGCATCTTACGATAGGTGAATGTACCCCACGGACAAATGAATGCCGTTTTGTGTTGGTCTTCAGGTTTGATTTGGATTTGATTATATCCCGAAAAACCATCCATGAATGAAAAGGCTTCGCAACCATCACATTCATCAATGATCTGGTCAATGAATGGGGTTGTAAAATTATCTTTTGGACATGCCTTGTTCAAATCACGGAAATCAATACATACACGAATCGTGCCTTGTATTTTATTGACCGGCACGGGGTTTGAAACCCATTGAGTCAAATGGATAGGGTAAATGAACCCTGCCTTGAGCAATTTCTCAACCTCACTCTTGATGGCTACTGCTTTCTTAGGATTAACTGGACAAAGTTTTTGTCGAACAAGCTTAGCATCAGGATATGTTGTGATTTCATGTTCAACTATTTTCGGATCAATGCCTAGCATTTCCTCATAAGACCAGGCAAAAACATCGCGGAATTCTTTGAAAAGATCTGTGTAAATTTGAATCTCTTCGGGGGAGAAATATGCTCCGACGAAGACATTCTCCACGATGCCAGGGTTTTGGGAGATGTTGATAGGTATAGTTGAAGCGATAGTCGCCATATTTCCCTCAGCATAAATTTTCTGTGTAGCTAAGAGATTAATGGGACATGGCTGATCTTCCGTCATGGTGATAGTGAATTCTCCTGCCTTGATTCGGCTTAACTCTGGGAGGAAATATGATCTATGATGAATATCCTCCCAAGGTTTGTCCGGACTAGTCATTGCTTCGATTACTGCTTCGTCAGAAGCCAAGACTAAGTCTAACGAATCAGTGTTGGAGAGAGAACCCTGAGCTCAGATAGGCTCTAGAGGTGGATCCAACTCTTGTGCGGGAGTCGGATCAGGATTAGCTGAAGCTTGCTGGACTAAAGAGTACGCTACCTCAGCGACTGACAAGGGCATGGACATGCTGGAGTGCCCTGTCTCATCCATCGTGGCTGATGGGGAAGGAAGAATCCATGAATCCTCAAAATAAGTCATGCAGAACGACGAAACGTGAAAAATCTCAGCCTTGTGGTGATTAGATATAAACTTGACATCGTCATGAGGAGGTGGGTAATCGAAGGTACCCATCAAGGATGGGCACAAACCAACTCCTACATTAACAACACCGGCTTGAGGATTATCGATCATGGGAACCGTGGATGCCCCCAAAGCTGGGTCAGGTCTAGAGAAGGACAACTGATCAATGGTCACTATCCGACCCTCATGTGGAAACAAAAAGACTCGGAAAACTGTAGCAACCACAACTTGCATACAATAAGTCCAACTATGACCTAACAAGATATTATAGTCGAGGGGGGCATCGACTACCTCTACCTCGACAGACACAATATTCCCTCCTAACTGCACAGGGAAGGAAGGAATGATGCCATGTGGTCAGAAAGAACGACCGTCGAACGCAGTGAGGAGAGTAGGTGATGGACACAAAGCAGGCTGGCCTATGGCCTTCCAACATGCTAACAACATAACGCATGTCGAGGCGCCCTCGTTGACCACTGTGAGAAAAATATTGCATGTAAAAGTTTTCATGGGATGAGCCACAACTATCTGAAACGCTACATGGTAAGGCAGACGAGGTTTTAAGTATGTTGTATCTATCATGATGGTACCCAGGTTACAAGTCTCAGTAGAGCCTAAATCAGTCAACAAGGCTTTCCTCTGAGCAGGGCAACTTTGGAGGACCTCCAAAGCGGACATAGCATAAGGGGTTTGGGATAAATCTTCCACCACAGAGTAATTCTGGGTGGCCCTTGCATTTGGATTGTGAGAAGCTTTCTTAAACGCACCTTTTGGAATGCGTGTCATCGTTTCTCCCAACGTCTTCTCAATCTGTAGAGGAAGAGGTGGGCGTTCGGCTTCTTTGCCCTTCTCAGAGGCACTTGGTTTACTATAGTCATGCGCTCTAGTCATTATTAAAGCATCACCCCTAACCATGTATATGTTCGTGGATGAGGAATTGTTTGGAGGAGGGCAAGTTTCTTGGCTGCCCCCTTCGGCACTTGTAGAGGATTGAGTTAAATTTTTCCCATGCTAAAAGGGATTAGTCAACACATCTTGCTGTTGCTGTGTGACAAACTTTTGGGCCTCTACAAGTCGAGGACACAGATGGGTTGGGTGGTCTTCCACACACAAGTTGCACAGATACCTCACCTTCCGTTTTTCCATGGTGCCCTCGCCAGCATTATCAGTGGGTTTTTTCTCCCCCTTACCCTTCTTTCGTTATTTTTTCTTCCCTTCAGGCTGCTGGGTGGCCTTTGGGTTAGTCATCTGCACAGAGTGTACTTACGACGTTTGGGTAGGAGGAGCAGCCAAAGCAATAGTCTGGCTGGCCGCTGAGTGTTGTATAGATAACTATTGCAATTGCTTTGTCAATTGCTCAGTGGGCTTGGTTTGTGCTGAACCAACAATACCATCGGCATGTGGTCCAACTCTCTGTCTAGTTTTATCTAGTATCGATCGTGGTGCATCTGACAGGATGTTGTATAATAAACCAGACTGAGAATAGATAAGATCAAACTGTTGAGCCCTCATGATGGCATCTTCTTCGGAGAAAACCCCAGAAGTTGCGACGTCTTTGGATAATTGTGGGACCAGAGACTTAAGGAACCACTCAAGCAGGAATGCTAGTGGGAATGGTACTTTAATTAAACTCTTGTGGCGTCTCCACTCTCGAATATGATCAGAGATATGGTTAGCTGTTGTATGTTCGAAATTGGCGAGCAACTCTATGCCAATGTCGTATCTCACAGGTAACTGGAAATGGTTAAGGAAAGCCATCGCCAGTTCGCCAAAGGAAGAGTATCGTGAGCGATTGAGCTCTATGTACCATTTCTCGGCACTCCCGATGAGAGTGCGTTGAAACAATCGAAACTAAACAGAGTCATCTTTCAGTGAGTTAGATGAACACCAAAGGTGGAAGGTAGTCATGTGATCACTTGGATCTTCGTTAGGCTTGGTCTCAAAATTTGGAATGTCCGAAGACAACTTCGTCGGCATAGGAGGCCAACATGGATCGTGACAAATAGGATCATTTAATAACCTTGTCAAATCTGGCAAGTGTAACGTCGCCAAGAATGGTAGTTTGGGTTGCTGCTGATAGCCTGGAAAAAAGGGTCCTGGAGTTTGACTGGCACCAGGTTGCCAGGAAAAGTTTGGCTGTTGGCCTGGGTTCTGGTAGAAACCATGGCCCTGACCAACATAAGGATTTTTCATTTGTGGAGACATCATTGGCTGATTCCTAATGAATGACATAGGATGTTGGGCATTCATCATGTTTGACGGACTTTGGGAAGGATTACCCCATGCTGGACCTGCTAGGAGAGGCATAGAAGTCTGTCCGGGGTTCCATTGACTGTGGAAAGAATTACCCCAGAACGAAATTCTAGAGGAAGGAATAGATCCTTGTCCCGAGTTCCAAGGTCCTGGTATATGTGCTCCCGACGCATGAATAGTACCCTGCGCCAGAGTAGACTGTCCAAATATGGGAGTGCCCCCAGATGGGAAAGTAGTGGATGCGAAAGTGTTGTTACCAAACGTCCCATTCCAAAAAAACAGTGACGAACCTGCTGACATAGTGTGCACAGGTGTTCCTTGACTCCCGGCTCCAAATGAACTGGTGTGTGCAGGCTGCCCGACAGACTGCTGATGCAGACCACTAAGCGAAGGGGACGAAGGAGAGATATGACCTCCAGCGTAATGAAAAGCATTGAAAGGGACAAGAATTCCCCCAAGTTGACCTTGCAGAGGAGCGTTAGAGCTCCCTGCCCCCAGACCCAAAGTCTGTAAAGTGGAGTAAGTGAGTGCAGGACTTGTACCTGAACTAGGCATATTGTATGAAAACGGAGGGCCTGTCGCACTAGGTGTGAAGGGAGGTGTGGCCGTCACGATAGAGGGGATCAGTCCACTATGTGACGTAGTTGTGGCCGAGACCATGGTGGCTCGGACCGACGACGAAAATTTAGGATATGCTTCTCCTGTGGTAGCAACGGTGGTGGGAATGGAAGGATTCCCAGAGGAAGTAACAACGTTTGTTTCCATAGCTGTGTGAGGCACTGACAATCGTTCGTAAAATAGGATTGGTACACTGACTGATGGCCAAGTATCAGTGGTTGAGGTTTCAACCAAGCCAAGATTGGCGATTGGTTCCTCCGGGAGTTGTTTGGGCTTAATGGTTTGTAACTCGGTTGCTTCGAAAGGCCCTTGTTGGTCTAGCTTCCGCCTCAATGGGGGCGGGGGTGGCTCCAGTATAACCAGCGGCAGGCCCAGAAGCCTTCATGACCGACGGAGCTCCGGATCCTCCACTGTGTGAGAAGATCCAAGACACGCTAAGGTATTCTACACGTTCAAACAGTAACACACACTAAAAAATAATCCCCTAAGAGATAAGTCAAGAAAACACTAAACTAGTTGGAAGAATAGTTACAACAACCAACACTAGAGCAACTTACCGGTGCAAGTGCAACTCGAAAAAGGAAGCACTCTCTGGGTATACTCTTCAAAGTGTGACTCGATATCTGTCCTAGGTACTGCGGTATACCCCCGCAGTCACCTGTGTATGTCCCTAAAAAAGATTGGAAACTAGTTTTCCAGCACGCGAACAGTCACCAGGCGGGTACAGTCGATAGTCGGATAGACCACAATGAGCAGGGTATCAAGCCCAAAACCTGTCAAGGATATCGAGAGAAAATGGTCCGAAAGACAACTGAGGACCTTGAACGGATTTGAGACCCACGAAGCCCCGTGGAAAATGCAAACGACAGAATCCCTCAACAAATCCTCGATATGTGTTCTCCACTACACTTGGTCCGACTTTGGAGGGGTTATCTCCGCTACCTTTCCTTACGCGACCTCGTGTTTATCCCCTGTGTTAGGGGGGGTTCCCGGATAACTTCCATGTAACTGGACTTCTACACTCCCTATCACAGACTCCAATGTTTGAGTTTGAGTGGCCTTGGAGAGTTTCCTCTCCAACCTAATCCAAGGCCCTAGTCTTGAACTAATGTATGAACCCTACAAACAAAAAGTCTAATAGATTTTAAATTAGCGTTTCTTTTATGGGATTTTTTACGTCACAAGGTATGAAGTTGAAACTGATGATGTGTAAAGACTCAAAGAAAAATGAATGCGAAATGATGGAAACAAAAAAACTTTTACAAAAATGAAAAAATCAACAACTTTTCACAAAGAAAGACTTCTTTTTTCTTTTCAATTTTGCTAAGATTTCATGCAGCAAACATAAAGGAATTTCGCTCAATCTGCGAGCTACTTATGCTCTAAATGCACTGCAAAAAATTATGAACAAAAAGACTTCTTCCTAGCTATTGATGCAGAAACACGATCTTCAAACAAAGAAGAAAATGAAAAGATTCTTTATTTTATTTTATTTTATTTTTATTTTTTTATTTACGTGCAAATCAAGCAACAAAGGGAAAATACCGACAAGCCTAAAACCAAGAAAAATTAAATTCTGGCTTAAAGTGCAGATTGCAAAGAATTAAAGCAAAGACACCTAACGACAATCAAGAAAGCAAAGACTCTTGTGCTTGTCTAAAAACCATAAAATAATTTTTTTTTTCTTTTTATCTTTTCTATCAACTATCAACCAAGAACAAGCAGGCTAAGGGTAAGAGAACCTAACCTACTGACTATTCAACCCTAGAATTAAACACCTAAGAGCACTACTTCTCACCAAAAGAGGGGATGACTACTCCACTTTGATTGAAAAGCAGCCTATCAAGCAAGCTCCTGTCACCGAAACAACACGCATGCAGAGCTACAATAGAGCACGTGTACCCGCGGGCTGAACTTGCACAGGCCGCGGGTATGTACAAAATCTAAGACAAAAAATAGAAACAGGTAGCCCAGACCCAGAAGAGGCCTCTGGTACTGAAAACCAGGGCCTCTTGAAGGCTTGGATGCTTCTTCCAACATAAAAGAAAAATAATTGCAAAGAATAACAAAACACAATAAAGCAAACTGAGACCAGACTTATGAACCAACAAGACTCAGACAGGATCCAGAAAGCCCCCTGAGAATGTATAATTCTGACAGGGAAGAGGAGGATTGCCTCTCAAGCTTTCTGACTCCTACACGCTACTGAAACCTCTACAACTAGCATTCAAACGCGGGCTGTAAGAGGTTAGGGCGCGGGTTACATGCGTGCAGGCCTTCTGCAGGCTGCGTGTACCTCTGTGTGTTCCGATAATTACTGTCAAGCAACAGTCAAGGAAAAACTGGTATAAAGAACCAGGTTCCCTGCTATCTCTGACCTAACAGAAAACAAATATGCAAAGAAACAGAAAATCCAATCCTTTAAACTACCCAAAAACCTCAACTAAATCCGAAAAACCCTAAAGAGTATCTTCCCCAGTACGGTCGCCAACTTTGTTGTTGGGAAAAATACCCTACGGACTAGCAAACTAGGGTCAGACTTGCATGCAGATAATGACCGTAAAGAAATCACTCTTAACCTACCACCCAAAACTTAAAACCCCTTTTTCACATACATGCATGAAAAGGAACTACTAACCTTTTTACTGATGTTTGGTGTAGATCCTCCGTTGAGCTTTGTCTGCTTTCTTGCGCTACTCCTTCCAAAGACAATCCTGCAATCAAGACAAACCACTACGCATGCATGCTACTTTTCTACTTAAGGGTTAGAAATTAAGCATAAATTAAATAAATCACATATAACTCATGAAGTGGGATGGGAAAGGTATTCTTTTTTATCATTTTCAAAATGAATCAACTTACAATCAATGTTGAGACCGACCACCATTCCTTGATCCTGATCCTGGGCTCCTCCTCTTCTTTGCTCTCCAACTGCTTTGCGTTAATTCTCCTTAGGCTTGAGGAAAGGCTAAAGGGTTGGGACAAATGGATTCAGCAATTGGGCAGAGTTTCTTCGCTATAATTTTCCTCCTCCAAATGGTACCCCTACCCCTTCTTTTATAGGCTAGAAGGAGCTAGGGTTTTGGATGAACTCTCGGCCATGCATGGCCAGGAGTTTCAGTTAACTAACCCATAGATTTTTGTCCCGTCGACAACTTTCCTATTTTTGTGCTTTGTTAGGTAAATGTGGGCTGTAGTAGGCCTTCCAGCGTTCACCCACGTGTAGTAGTGGGTTAGGGCACGTGTGACTTAACCCAAAAGGATTTTCAAAAAGGTTTCTCAGTAGATGTTTTGGCAATGAAGGGATATGAGTTGGCCTGATGCCAGGTAAGAATGTGTGGTGCAATTTAGGGTTATAACACCAGCTGTCTCAGGTGACATCCTGTCCATCAGAATCAAATGCCCCATCTGCAGTGGGTGATCCCCCCTAGGTCGGGCTCTGCCAAAGTGTCCTGGGTGGAACGTCCTTCTTTCTTCTCGTGCAATGGCTCATCATAACGTTGTCCTATCTCTGCCATCCCAATAACCATATGATGGGCTCTTCAGCCCCATGGAGGTCCGAGCTAATCATATCCCCATGTGTACCAGTCCACTGGTACCTATCCATCGGGTATGGTCCTGCACATCAAAAACTACGCCCTCCATGGGCTCATCAGTCCTCAGGATCATAACAATGCCAATCATATTTCATCATTAAATTTATCAAATACATGCATAAAATCCCTAGCATATCCTCTAAGAGCTCAAAGACATTACACATATCTACTATACAAAGTTGAAGAAACAAATAGAATAACCTATTGGGCTAATATCCA
>ML785839.1:246242-260415 GCA_009831015.1 Picea engelmannii | reverse complement strand
CAATCATATTTCATCATTAAATTTATCAAATACATGCATAAAATCCCTAGCATATCCTCTAAGAGCTCAAAGACATTACACATATCTACTATACAAAGTTGAAGAAACAAATAGAATAACCTATTGGGCTAATATCCACAAGAGAAGGAAAGTTTCCATAGAGGATCATTCAAGCCATGTTCATGAAGTGATATGGTCTAGGGATGTCCAATCATAGTAAGACCAGGGGTAGGTGTTGTCCGTGGGTGCCTTTGTAGGAGGTGAGCTGTACCCGTCATGGATGCACTTTTTCCAAGCCCCTTTTATTGCCTTTATTCTTTATTTATTGCTTTTCTTTCTTTTTTATTTCAAGGTCTGACCAGAGGACACTGCCTTGGCGTGGTGACCAGAGCTGACAGTGTTACCCACTGGTATCTTCGTAGAAATGATAAGGCTGGCTCGTGATGAGAACCCCTTTCCTTTGGCCATGCAACCAAAGGTCATTGCCCTGGCATGGTGACCAGATAATGGCAATGTCATACCGATGGATACCTATGAACATAATGGGCCAGCTCGTGATGGGACCTCCCATCCTCTTGGTTAGGTCTTGTTTTATTATTTTTCTTAGGGTCCCTCTTGTTTCTTATCGAGAGGCCTTTTATTTCCTTCTCGGGGATCCCCAGGGGAAGCATCTCTAGGTTTCATTTCCTATGGATTTAATCTTTTACCAGCTGTTTTTACCCCCTGGGGATTTAGCCCCTTCTTCCCACAGGACAAAGTGTAACCCTTAAAAGGTCATCCTAATGGCCAGACTAGGGGAATGGGATGGATGGATGGGAGATAAGATGTAAAATGATAGAATGGTGGGAGAAGATGATGGCTCTGCAAATCCCCCCTGGTGGCTAACCAAAACCCATGAATACAAGCTTGCTAGGTCACCCCGTTAATCCCCCCAACAATGGTCAAGTGGATTAGTGTAAGTTCCAAGCAGTTATCAGAAATGTAAGGAACCTGATGCACACATAAGAAGGTTATAACGATCAAACATGACACATACCATGATACCTTGGACCAATTACCTCATGGAGCAAGAGTCCTCTCTAATGCAAGTCTAAGCCGATGGTGATGGAAGTTGCTGCTGCTAACAGGACAAGTCTGGTGAGGAAGAAGAAGGATGGGCCCTCCAGGGCCATGCTCATGTCAATCTTGCTCTCGGTACTTCATGTCTGGGACCTGTGGGCCTCGAGACATGATCTCCTAGTTATCCCTAGAAAACGGGGATAACAGGAGGGAGGATTGATCCAGGTGGATATCATTGTCCACCCGCCTATTCCAACTATCTCAAAACAATTTTTTGGCAATTTACTATTTTTAGCAGTTTTTTCGGGTCCTAAACTTCCAGGGCCATTTTGAGGGCATAGAAGATGATTTTTCATGATTGGGAACCTAAATGATAGGAAAAGGCTCTTATCAATCCTATTGAATTAATATCCTCATCAGGACCTTTCCAACGAGCTATCGTTGTTATCCACGATTTTGGTCATCATGATGATATAATGATGATGGAAAAATCAAGCTCTTAATTAGAACACTTTCCTGAGAAAAGTTACATTTGTCTGCTTCTAGAAATCATACTTTTAAGGGAGGTTCGCAGGCCACTTATATATTTGCCTGCGAGAATGCATGATTCTCGCAGGCTACATTAAGCTGGAGTGCGAGGGGTTCGCACTGTACCTAACTATCACGGTGCGAACATCTTCTAAAAGAAGGAAAAAAGATAAATTCTCGAACCTTCTAGAAGGGAATCTTCTAGAAGGGTGAGTTGGCATTCGAATGGTTATCTAAGTACTGGTTTTCCTGATATCTTGGGATCATTCCTATCCAAGTAACTAATCTATTCTCTCCTATATATTGAGGGGATTGCTTATGGAAAAGGTTAGAAGCAAACTAGCAAGAGATTGATTGGAAAATTAGTGGAAGATTGTATGAAGGACTGATGCTACAACAACTAGAGACACCAACAAGGTTATCAAAAGTGGTTGATTTTCTTCATGCATGAACAAGTGTGTGTGTCAGAGCTCGGAGCCATCGAAAGGAGATTTGCAACATCAAGGCTCAGGTTGTAAGTTTCACTTTCATTCAATATAATACAATAATATGTCCTTTTCCCATAAAGCTGATGTCACTTTATTACATAACTCCTTGATCATATGTATAGATTAGCTATTGAATATATTGAGTTGTCTTCACTTCCATTGGTTTGTACTATTGTGGTCTTGACGGTGCAAGAGCATTGGAGCGAAGTTGGACAACAGAGACCCAAGGAAGCATTCATAACGTATGTACCTAATTTCTTCCTCCTAGTTCATTCAATAGTATAAATCTAGGGAAAGAGTATTATTCTGTCCTGTTTTGTTCTAGATCTAGGTGGATCTAGGGAGATGGGTTTGTGTCCACACTTATGGATTAATCCTGAAACAAAATTGGCGACTCCACTGGGGAACATTCCCTTTTTCTTTATGGTTTTTTGAGTTTTTCTGTGGCCATTTTCTCTAGTTTCATTATTCTCCTGTTTTGTCAGTCTTTGAGTCTTCAGGATATCCTGATAGACTTACTGGGTTCAAAAGCCTGTTGGAATTTTGCTTTCATTTTCAAAATTTTTGTCATCTTCAGGAGTTCTCGCACTGTGTTTAACTGTAGCTTGTGAGAATCACTCAGGTTCGCACCTTGCATATAGGGTCCAGTGCAAATAGCTCGCACCTTGCTATAAGGTTGCCTGCGAGAATCTTATCTTCTCGCACTGTGTAGCACTGCTTGCCTGGGAGCAAGATTTTTGAAAATTTTGAAATTAAGTTTTGATTTTGTCAACTGCTCAAATCAGTTGAATTACATATTTTGGGCTTATTGGATCATTGATTTATATATCTCTTGCTTTAGTTTGCTTGCTTGAACAGATTTAGGGTTTCAAGGTTCTTCTTGCCCTTTGTAGCTTGACTTTCGTTTCTTGGCTCTTATTGGCAAATTCATTCTCTCTAACTTCTGGAGTTGAGTGTGTCTGATTGGCTGAGAACCAGTGATTGGTAGAGAGTTAAGTGTTTGGTGTTTCTCATTTGCTTGTTGGTTCGAAAGAACATTTTCGTTTGCATTGAAGAGACTCTTTGGTTTGCTCTCTGTTTTTACTTTCATTGAAAGATTTGATTGGGTTGTTTTTGTTTAAGTCTTTATGATTTGATTTTCTTTTCTCGTTAATCAGAGTTCTTTTTGGAAAGTGAACAACAAGTTTTTCTTTCAAAATATTGTTTTTTGTATTTAAGAAAACATTGAAAATCAAATTTTAGAGTTTGTTGAACTATTTGAAAAAGACATATAGAGATTGATCATTGATAAATGATTGTTTGTATTGACATTTGAAAGGAAATTGTGCATTGCATTGTAGTATTGAGATTGATTTGGAAAATTGTCTCTCTCTCCCATAAATAGGATTCATGGAATGAAAAGTGTTATATTTCATCATCATCCTTGCATTATTTGGGTCAGAGTCATACAACATGAGTTTCACTTCCGTTACCTTTGAGTAAACAACAGCTCTTAAAAACATTGCGTAATCTTACAATTTATCTAGTAACTCTTTTCTAGGGATCTTTTACACCAACATTTAGCTAGGCTAGTGCTTTGGAGTAGGAAGAGAGATACACTCTCCAAAAGCTCAAAAACACACAATAGCATCTTGAGTTAGGGAGTGTTAAATTACATTTGCAACATATTGTCCTGGGACGCCCTTCTAACACAAGGGTCAAGCACTAGGTCGCATTGGTGTTGGCAGAGTTGCTAACCCTGCTTTGTTGAAATCGGTGTAGAGATTGCACATATTATGGGGATCACTCCGAGGTATACCCACAATTATGAGTGGAAGCCTTTGAGTTGATTTCGGGCTAGATACCCTGCCCTTGTGTGTGGATCATACTGACGACTGTTCCCCCATGCTATACTATTTTTTGTGGTGACCTTAGTGGTCTGTCTCTCTAGGTTCTTACTTGAGGTGACTGTGAAGGGGAAAGTCTTCACGGTACTTGGAATTGACGTTGGCCAGACTCACTCGGGCTCCTTGGAGGGTATACCCACGATTATGTGTGGGATCTTGCACTAGGGTGTAAGTCCGTTAAGCAGGTCGTCAACGTAACTTTTCCACCTTAGCCCTGCCCTTTCTCGTCTCGTTGTTGCGACATTGGATTTCATCACCAACTAGTGGCTTCGAAATTAGAAGTTATTGTTTGCTTGGTGATTGCTTCCTAGATTTTTTTTTTACTAGCGCGTGTTGTTTGTTTCTCGAAGTTGACCATAAGAATTTCTTCGTGAAGCTTGTCACTTGTTTACAATTGCTCCCCCACGACATTCTCGTAGAATGCAAGGTTTATCTCCAGAACATCTGGACGATTCTCAACCCTCACCTACTGGTACACTTGAGGGCTCTCCCCATCAGAAAGACGTCCTTGTGGTTACTCCACCACACGGGGAAACAAGTGACGTTCTAGTTGTCACCACACCGCCTCCACAGGTAGAACGAACTGACTCTCTAGAAGATTTTCGAATTACCAATACTAGAGAGGACTATCACATTCTCCGTGGTGAACGACCTTTTGTGCGATTAAATCCTTCTGACGAAGCCATTGTTACATCTTTTGAATCAACTATTGGGCCTTCTCATGGTGTAGTAGGCCAAGATCCTTTTTGGTCGGGTGATTTCTGACGATTTCTTTTTGGTACCGAGTCACCCCCTGTCTATGAAATCAATCCTCCTGTATCTTCTGAGACAAAAACTACACCCGAGACTACCACTTATCACTTTGTTCTCCCTCTCGAGATGGCCCATCTCGCGAATACTACGAGTGTCCAAACCGAAGTTACTGTAGCTACTCTTGCTCCTATCAATACCCAGCGAATACCTAATGTCATCCTGACGTTACCACCCGGTTACCATGCGTTGAATGATTTTTTGAATGGTTCCAATCCAACACCTCCGCAAAACCCAGTCGGTTCTCCAGGTGGTCCTCCTTTTCCTGGGCATTCTATTCCCGGTTTTATCCCGACACTCCCTCCGTTTCCTTCTGGCAATCCGAATCCTAGTGGCACTATCCCGACTGTTGCACCAAACCCACAGATTCCTGTTGGTGGACAGGGTGGTATGGTTCCTTTTCCTTTTCCTTTTCCCAGACACAACACAGTTACTACACAACCTACGGTTGGCACACAAATTCTGGGTGTTACTATACCTACTATAGGGAGACCAACCTCACCTTTTGGACAAAACATACCTCCTGACTTGGCCCAATATTGGAATCAACTTCTACGAAACTTTCCTCAAAGTGCTGGGGGGAAGCAAACTGTCCCTACTGTAGGCCAAATTTATCCAGGTATAACTAATCCTATTTGGGGTTCGGGTCAGACTACTCAACCTCAGGTCCCTACTCAAACTCAAGGTCACAATCCTTGGGGTTACTATCCTATCCAGCCACCACCGAATCAGCCAGGGTCTTCCCTCTATGGGCAGACTGCATACGGTCCTACTGGTTTTCCGACAGGGCTTCCACCCCAAAGTCACCAGTACCCACAAGTGAATCGGCAGTTGCCTTTTATTGCTACCTTGGATTTTCCAGATTTGTCTAGGATTCTAAATGATCCTATTCGTCACTCTCCCCAATGGCCTGCTATTCCAGCTAAGCTTCCATCAGACATTCCAAAATTTGATGGCAAGGCGGGAGAGGACCCAAATAATCATGTCATGACTTTTCATTTATGGTGTTCGTACAACTCGCTGATGGACGACTCCATTCATCTACCTCTTTTTCAACAAACCCTTACTGGTTTGGCTGTGAAGTGGTATATTGAAATGCCATGAGGTTTCTTTTCTGATTTCAACACCCTAGCTATGGATTTTCTCACACATTACCACTTACCGATCCGTTATGATACTAGAACTGAGATCTTGACTTCTTTCAAACAAACTAAAGGTACTCACATCTCAGATCATATACATGAGTGGAGACAGAGATGACGTCTCATTAAACTTGAACTCCCTGATCAGTTACTGGCCGAATGGTTCATGAAATCCTTTGTGAACGAAATTGGTAAAGACATTGCTATGGGTGGTGTTGTTACAAAAGAGAAGGCTATAAGTCACGCTCAGTATCTTGATCTTGTTTATTTGCAAATGGGAACACTTTACAACCTTCTACCTGAACTACCTCGTCCTGGTACTTCCAGGACTTCAACTGCTCCAGCTGCTTCGCATGCAGCTGATGGTGTGATTGGTACTGTTCATACCCACTCACATTCCGTTTCAACTACAACCCCTAAATCCAATTCTTCTAATGTTCAAAGTGCTCCGTATCCTGCTCCTCCCACCACTAAAACCTCTGAAGTGAACGCTGTTCAATCTACGCCGACTGGTAAAAATAAATCAAAGAAAGGGAGAGGCAAGAATAAGGAGAGTAAAAATAATAATCAAAATGAGCAAACTAAAACCCCTCCTGTTGAAGATCGGGATAAGCGCAAACCAAGTTACCCTTGCCTTATATGTGGTGACGATCACTACATGAAGGATTGTACTAGACGTGCCGAAGTTAATAAGTTCCTTCAAGGAACGCCGAAACCCTCGATGCTGGCAGTCTTGTCCCAACCCTTCCCGTCTCAACAACAGGCCTCCTTGGTCATCCATGACCAACCATCTACTTCTACGACATCATATGTTTTGATGTGCACCGGTGATTCTAAGAACAATGACATTGCCATCGCGACTAGAGCCAAAGATTATTCTCCATCTAAGGAGAAGGTTGACAATTTACCTCCTGATTTGGTACAGCCCTCTCCGCCGAATCCACCTACAAACGGTCCTCTTCATATCGAACGACCGAGCCTTGATACAGTTCTGCGACCACCCCCGAAAGGTGTCATTAATAAATCGACATTCAATCCTCATGCTCGTGCAGCCCAGAACTATAGCATTGTCGAAGATCTGGCCCAAGCACCTTCAACGATGTCTGCCCTTGAAGTCCTTCAGTCTTGTCCTGTGCAACGAAGGGCTCTGTTGAAAGCCATAGGTGGAATTGATCTTACAGATACGAATCTCATAGTATTTGACTTGGAAGATCATATTCCAAGTTTACCCCCACATCTTGCGTTTTAGATACAAGTTGTTGTCGCCGACAAAACATTTGTCGAACTGTTATTGATGAGAGTGCCTCTACGTGCGTAATGTCTTTTACCTGTTGGAAAGCCATTGGCTCTCCTCCTTTAAATCAATCAGAAAATACTTTGAGAGCCTTCAATGGCTCTGGTTTTAAGCCTTACGGTGTTCTTCCATCGTTTCCTGTTACTCTTGAAGGTAAGACAGTCCAAGTTGAAGTGGAAGTTTTCGATGCTCCCCTAGATTATAATCTTCTACTTGGTCGTAGCTGGGTAGATTCTATGCGTGCTGTTGTGTCAACACTTTTTTGTGTAGTCCGTTTTCCTCATCAGGGAAAGGTCGTTATGGTTGATCAACTTGCCTTCTTTAATTCCGATACTCGCACTGGCAACGTGTTGTTTATAGCTAAAACCCCACTGGGTTACGAGAATGTTGGAGTTGGTCTTTTAAAAGACTCTTCGTTAATGGGTACTTTCCCCATACCACCACCACCCGATATTCCACGCCCGTCAGTTGCTTCTATTAATATGATCTCCACTGTGCCTCATGAGCTTCTGGTGTATTTTGACCCTTGGATAGTCCCTGATCTAGGAGATCATGCTCGTTTCGGTGACATCATGCCGTTAAGTCTGGTTGAGTCTTCTTATCATGCGATTCAATCGGCAACACCTTCTATACCCTCTCTCGAGGAGTTGTCTCTTGATCCTTTTCATGTCATCTTTCCCACTGACGATATGATCATGTCCATAATGGAAGACACCCCTTGGGACGATGGGCATCACCATTCCATAGTGTTTCTGGAACAACACACTCTGGAGAATTACCAACAGATTTCGACTCCATCGACCGTTGTTGTCATATCGATCATTCCCGGATCTACACGTGATGTGTTTGCGGAAGGGAACCTCAATAATATTTCTCCCACGATACCCATTGATATATCAGTTAAACATGGGATAGTTGAAAATGTTCATATTGGAGCTTCGTGTTCTCCAGAAGAAATTGTCACCTATACTGCTTTGTTCAAAGAATTTCGTGACATATTTGCATGGAGTTACGAAGAAATGCCGGGTATCGACCCTGCTATTGTTTTCCATGAAATCAAGACATACCCTGGAGCTAAACCAGTCTGGCAGCTCCTCCGTCCTGTCCATCCACGTAAAGCGACAACTATCAAACTCGAAGTTGAGAAACTTCTTAAAGCCAGTTTTATTTATCCCATGGCTCTGACAGAATGGGTTTCCAACCCTGTACCGATTGATAAGAAAGGTGGTAGTATACGTGTTTGTGTTGATTATTGGGATATTAACAAAGCCTATCCAAAGGAAAACTTTCCAACCCCTTTCGTCGACCAGATCGTCGATGACTGTGCCGACAGTGAAATCTTTTCTCTCATGGATGGATTCTCCGACTATAATCAAATTAACATCGCTCCTGAGGACCAACATAAAACTGCTTTTATTTGTCCTTGGGGTACTTTTGCCTATAGGAAACTTCCCTTCGGTCTGAAGAACACAGGTGCGACGTTTCAACGTGTTATGTCTTATGCGTTTCACGATATAAAGCATATCGTTCAACCTTATTTGGATGACTTGCCAACTCATTCTTTACGCTGAGTCGATCACCCCAATCATATCCGAGCAATTTTCATTCATTGTCGGTTCTATTGCATTTGTTTAAACCTGCATAAATGTGTCTTTTGCGTAGAGTCCGACCGTCTTCTCGGTTTCATTGTTTCACGTCAAGGGATCCGGGTAGATCCTATTAAGGTTGAGGTGATTCTTAATCTCCCTCCTCCTTATTCACTGCGCCAATTACAAAGTTTGCAGGGGAAAGCAAACTTTCTTCGTCGTTTCATCCCTAATTACGTAGAGATTACTCGTGGTTTTACACATCTTCTAAAGAAAGGTTCAGAGTTTGTCTGGGATAAAGTTGCCAACAACGCTTTTGAATCTTTAAATTTGTCCCTCACGAAAGCTCCACTTCTTTTTCCTCCTGATTATAGTCAGGATTACTTTCTTTATCTAGCTGCTTATGAGTATACTATCGGCATGGTTCTCATTCAGGAGGATGATGCACACGATGAGCATGTTATATATTACTTGAGTCGAAGTCTCACTTCAACGGAAATCAAGTACCAACATGTTGAAAAACTGGCTTTGCCTGTTGTTCAAGCGGTTCAACGTTTTCACCATTATATTTTCTCCAAAAAAACTACTGTGATTTCACATTGTAACCCCATGCAACATATTTTGACATGTCAATTTCCGGGGGGAAAGTGCTCCAAGTGGATTTTCATTCTCCAAGAGTTTGACTTGGAATTCGATCGCACCACGTCGAAGAAATCCTTAGTTTTTGCTGAGTTAATTTGTGATTTTCCCCACTCTGCCACGAAAAATGTAGCAGTCGATTCACTACCTGATGAATCGCTTTTCCTTATCAACACTGACGATATTTGGTATGGCGATATCATTATATATCTCTAGACTCAGACTTTCCGACCTGCTTTGTCTAGTAATGAACGACGTCGCATCCGTTATCAAGCATGTCAATACATTATCCTCGGGGATACTCTTTACCGTCGAGGCATTGACTCTGTGTTTCAACGTTGTTTGAATTTTGATGAAGCCGAGAAAGCTTTGAATGACTTCCATTCCGGAGCCTGTGGTGGTCATATGTCTGGGTATGCTACTGCCCAGAAGATCTTACGTGCAAGATATTTTTGGCCTTCCTTGTTCAATGACTGCATCACTGCTATTCAGAAGTGCCATGCCTTCCAGACCTACAATCAGAAAATTCGATTGCATCCTGCTCCCCTTCATCCTGTAGTCTCAGTTGGTCCTTTTGAAAAATGGGGCATTGATTTCATGACATGTCACCCTCACTCAGCTGGGGGGCATGGTTACATTATTGTAGCTATTGATTATTTTACAAAATGGGCCGAGGCGATGCCAACATTCGATAATACTGGAAAGACTGCAGCGTTATTTATTTTCAACCATGTCATAGCTCGTTTTGGTTATCCTCAGGCTATCGTTACTGATCACGGTAGTCATTTTAGGAATTTTATGATGTCTGAACTTACGGAAAAGTTGGGTCTTTGTCATGATAGCTCAACACCCTATTATCTGCAAGCTAATGGCCAGGTCGAAGCAATCAATAAGGTTCTTGTAACTATGATTCGATGGATGATAGGCATTCATAAAACCAGTTGGCACACAATGTTGTTTTCGGCATTGTGGGCATATCGGACATCTGTTAAATATGCTACAGGGTTTACGCCCTTTCGATTAGTCTATGGCATGGAAGCCATTCTGCCAATAGAATGTGAAATACCTTCTCTGAGGCTAGCTGTAGAACTCTTACCCAATACTTCTGCTGTATATCTGATGCGATTAGACGAGGCTCGCCGTGACACTACTTTAGTAATATAAGCCCAGAAGAAACGTGTTAAGGCACAGAATGACAAGCCTGTCAAGCCTCGTGTCTTCTCTGAAGGAGATCTTGTTCTTCTATATGAACTGTTATCGCACAGTTTGTAGGAAGGGTTTAGGTTAGCTTGAGTCAAGGCTTCAAACTGGCGTAACATGAACTTCCCCACCCACTGTCACCTCGATGGGGAGCTCTTTCTATTTAGGAGGGCTATTCCAAGGGAGACGTCCCTATGTAATCTGGTTTTCTGAAGGGATAAAGGTTTAATGGATCAAGGTAAGTGATTCCCTTTCACAGATTACTGCCAAAAATGAGATAGTCAAAGGAGATCTTCCACTGGATGGCACCTGTTTGCGAGACAAGACAAATAAAACTAGAATATGTGCTGTAGTGGTTAGTACTTCAAAAGTATTAATGACTATCTTTAAATATATATGAGCAATGATCAAATGCAATTATTGACGAAGTCAATGATTGCTAAACAAAGACAAATGACTTTATCACTTCTTCAATAAATGCATAAGAGATATGGGCATTCAGTGTGCAAGATCAAATCCTTGTATTATATCACAAATGCAATTCATATCATAAATCTGCTCATAACAAATAATGTTGCTGCGTCATAAATATTGTTGCTCCTATACATATGATGTCAACCCTATAAATAGGTTGATTTTGAAAGAAATGAGAGGAATGTTTTATCAATCAAGCATGTAAAATATAACTACCAACTCAAACCTATCAAAAGATGATGATAAGGCCACAATGTTTCAGACCAAGCAAGGATCAAATATATGTGACGTCACCTATACTATTTCTGCTGCAACTATGACGTCAGCCCTAGAAAATGGTTAGTTAGAGAGGCAAATAAGTCAACGTTTTGCAATTTTAACCAAAGACAATATTCAAGACCTTTATGGCTGCCAAAGGGTAACCTAGCCGCAATTTCTAGAACAAACAAAAGTTCAAATAGGCTAAGACGTCACCTTTAGGGTTAGGGTTAGTAAATCTACTAGGGTTAGATGCTAGGTTAGTTAGGGTTTTAAGCAAAAGAGAGTTTTAAAAGAGTGTTTAAGCACAAGCAAGCTCAAGATTATCTTCTAGACTAGTGCCTTGGGTAAATGGAGTCAATTGGAGTGAAACTAATGGCCTGGAAAACTTAAACTTAAGGACAAGAGGGTTAGGGTTTGATGGTGTTGCTATGGCAAGGCCACCAAATCAAGATCCCTAAGAAGAAAAGACTCACTTAGGTGTAGCTAAGGCTAGGCCTAATGCTTCCTCTTCTTTCCTTAAGACTTCTTTGGCAAAACGACTAGCTTATAAACACAAATCTATGGCTGAAAAGTGTTGTTTAGATACAAGGCTTTTCAAAACCCTAGAAGAAAACCCTAGGTGTAAACTAAATTAGGCCTAGGATGCCTTCTTTCTTCAATTTATGTTTAAATCTAACTCAAGAAAAGAGATGGCTAGTGTAGCTATGGCTAGGCTAAAACCTTCTCTAATCAAATGGCTATAAGCTTTTTATCATGGGGACATGAAGCCACAACATACTTGTGTGTTGGCTCCCTAGGGTTTCAAGAATTAAGCAAATAATAACAATATAACAATGTATGCAAGATATTAAATCAACAACCATTCATTCAATAAGTTTTGATGAGAAAACACTTACAAACTCATGAAGAAGCATAATCCATACCCTAGTTGTAAACCTTCCAATGATAAATAGCACCATATGCCAAAGAATAGTCCTCCAAGAGGTTGTGCCTCACTCCAAAAGAGAAGAATAAACCAAGAAAAGAGCTAAAAAGATATCTCTCCAAGAGAGCAAGTTGTTTTATCATAAAATGAGGGTAAAACGTCCTCAATATATATGATCTCATGACTTTCAATTAACAAAATAAGGTCATCAAAATAGCCGACAAGGCTGACATTACAATATCTCATTATTTGTCATATTACATGCCTAAAATGTAAAAAATGAGCAGAAAATGGAGACGTCAGGCCCCTATAGGGGAGACGTTGGCCCTTTTAGGGAAAAATCATCATCCAGTAAGCTAGATGTTGGCCCCTCTGGGGCTCTTGCAACATGTTATGCATGCCAGAGAATCCCAACACACCACTATCTGCTCTGGAAAACGTCCAACTAGTCCTGGGTGGCATCCAATCCATCTAGGTCAACGTCCCATCTGCAAGGGGTTGATCCCCATGGGTCAAATCTCTGCCAAAATGTCCTGATGAGGGAGTCCTTCTTCTTCTTTGTGCAAGGGCTCGTCACAACTCTGTCCTGCCTCTGCCATCCCAACAACCACCTGATGGGATTTTTAGCCCCATGGAGGTCCGAACTAATCATCTCCCCATGTGCACCGATCCTCTGGTACCTGTCTGCCGGGCATGGTCCTGCACATCAAAGACTATGCCCTCTAGGGGCTCATCAGTCCTAGACATCATATCAATGTAAATCATATCTCATCATTAAATTTATCGAACATATGCATGAAATCCCTAACAAATCATCTAAGAGCTCAAAGAAATTACACAGACCTAATATACAAAGCTAAGGAAACCAAAAGGACAACCTATTGGGCTAGTACCCATAGGAAATGGAAAGTTTCCTCAAAGGATCATTCAAGCCATTTGTAATGATATGATGTGGTTTTTAGGGATGTCTAGTTATATTCAGACCAAGGGTTGGTGTTGTCTGCAGGTGCCTTTGTAGGAGGCGAGTTGTACCCATCATGGATGCAATTTTTCCAAGCCCTTTATTGCCTTATCTTTCTTTATTTGCATTTTTACTACAAGCCTTGATGAAGAGGACACTGCCTTGGCTTGGTGGCCAGAGCTGACAGCGTTACCCACTAGCATCTTCACAGAAATGAGAAGGCTGGCTCGTGATGAGACCCCCTTTCCTTTGGCCATGTAACCAAAGGTCACTGCCCTGGTTTCGTGACCATATGGTGGCAATTTCATACTGCTAAATACCTATGAACATAATGGGCCGGCTCGTGATGAGACCTCCCATCCTCTTGGTTAGGTCTTGCATTTATTTATTTCATTTTCTTAGGGTCCCTTAGTTTCTTATCGAGAGGCTTTTTATTGCCTTCTCGGGGATCCCCTGGGCGAAGCATCTCTAGGTTTTCATTTTCCTATGGCTTTTATCTTTTACCCCCTGGGCCTTTAGCCCCTTCTTCCCACAAGACAAGATGCACCCTGGAAGGTCATCCTAATGGCCAGACTAGGGGAATGGGATGGATGAGTGGGATATAAGATGGAAAAGTGATAAGATGGTGGGAGCGGATGATGGCTCTGCAAACCCCCCTTGGTGGCTAACCAAGTCCCATGAATACAGGCTTGCTAAGTTGCCCCATCAATAACCCCAACAATGGTCAAGAGGATTAGTGTAAGATCCAGGCAGTCATTCGAAATGAAAGGAACCTAGTGCATACATAAGAAGGTTATAATGATCAAATATGACACATACCATGATACCTCGGACCAATTACCTCATGGAGCAAGAGCCCTCTCTGATGCAAGCCCAGGCCGGTAGTGATGGAAGCTGGTACTGCTGACAGGACAAGTCTG
>ML785839.1:229785-246192 GCA_009831015.1 Picea engelmannii | reverse complement strand
ACCAATTACCTCATGGAGCAAGAGCCCTCTCTGATGCAAGCCCAGGCCGGTAGTGATGGAAGCTGGTACTGCTGACAGGACAAGTCTGGCTGAGAAGAAGAAAGATGGGCCCTCCAGGGCCATGCTCAAGTCGCTCCTGCTCTGGGTACTCCATGTTTAGGACCATGTGGGCCTCGAGACATGATCTCCTAGTTATCCCTAGATATCGGGGATAACATGAACAAGATAAAGATTTCTTAGGAGCTGGGAAATTCGAACCAATGTGGCGTGGTCCTTACATTGTTCGCAGAGTATTGGAAAAAGGAGCGTATGAGCTGGTTGATTATGATGGTATACCTTTGAGTGAACCCAGGAATGGGTTATACTTGAAGAAGTACTATGCATAAGTCATTTGTGCACATGTACTTGTATTTTATGTATCATACTTTGTGTGTGTTACTTTAGTTTGCTTTTGACATTATCTGGTCTCTACCCTTACGTGACGTTGTGTTTGATTGCTAGATGTCAGAGTATTCGCTACCTTATATTGGCTTCGTTGATGGTGCTAGCCGTAGTACTCGGAACCTAGATTCCGCTGCATGGGAAATCTATGCCCCTACAAATGAGCTTATATCTTTACGAGGTCTATGTCTTGGCCAAGCAACCAACAACATCGCAGAGTATAGCGCCGTTATTGAATTATTGGTTGATGCTATCTCTCTCAGAATTCGTCATTTGGTTGTGCGACTTGACTCGCAGCTTGTAGTACTACAGTTAAGTAACGTCTACTCTATTCGAAGTCCTACTTTATTAAGGGTATACTTGCGGCTTCGCCTCTTGGAACGGTATTTTGATCACATTGAATATCAACATATTCCTAGATGTCTTAATACATTAACAAATGCTTTAGCTAATTATGTATTGGACACACATTTAAATCATTTATAAATCAAACACATTACAATTCACACAATGTAAAGTAAACCGGTAGAAGCCGTCTGTATATATATATATATATATATATATATATATATATATATATATATATATAACGATCAAAAGAGTTTGTTTTTACAAAATGTTTGTCGAAAGACCAAAATATCAAAAATTGAATCTTGCTTCTAGCTTCTACATAGTGACATCACATATGACGTTCACGGTAACACACTACTACCCTAGCTACCCTGCGGAGTAGTCGAGCCATGGCTGCTGAAACTCCTACTGTGTGACGCTGATCGCGTCGTGGAACCTCTTCCAGAGTCATATCTGGAATATCTGTTGTCAGGCCTTCTAAGTTCTGCTCCACGACCTGGCAATCTTTGGCGTACTGTGGTAATACTGCTGCTACTTCTCCTCGTCGCTGGATAGGAGAACTGCCAGCAGGTCTATATGGTCCAACGTCTGTGTTATCAATAAGTATTTGGTGTTAGTCTTCGGGTAAATCTATAAAACAAAAACATTTAAATATGATAAAAATTCAAAAACATTTAAAAACAAAAAATTTGTGTACTTCTTACCGAGGTCTCCCCACTGAGAGTCTTCAGGTAGTGCTAGATTTGGATCTCCTCGGAAATCCAACCCGGCATATGCGTAGTCATCGACCATCAGCATCTGTTTTTGCAACCAGTCAAAGAAAATATCATCATATTTGACGATTGGTCCTGCCACGTGTCGGGCCATGAGCCGACACCACCGCAACATCCTCGGATCCATAGGACCCAGAAAGTTCCACTCATCCTGTAATATAAGCACATGGACACTCTCTAGAAAGAAGGACACTAACAAAGATCCATATCCAAACTGTTTTAGATCTCCACGCCTGCACTTAGTCATCTGTTTTTTGATACTGCACAAGATTGCATCAACCCAGTTAAATACCCGGGGCTCAGTACACTCGATGGAGTACTGGAAATAGCCGAGCAATCGTGAAGAGAATAGTGCGAAGAGTCAAGTCAGTTACTCCCCAGATTGCCACTTTCCCTTTCTTTTTTTCGGCCTCAGGTACGCAGTATTGGTTGCAATATTCACTCATTTTTAACCCGCTTGCTCTGCTGCTGGTCAGACTGACATAGGACCCACGCCTGGATAATCCGGTCAAGAAATATATGTCCTCGATGTCAATAGTTAATGTGTGAGCTCCCACAATGAAAACTTACTGATCTGGATCCCACATTCGGACTAGATACTCCAATAATCAGACTTGGGCTCTCATGCCTGGGATACAGAAGTATTTTAAGAGACCACAATCTCTTAGTGCAGCAATGGTGGGAGGGTGATTTTCGGCATTTGTGTTATCCTCCTCATGTTCTCATTCTCGCCACTCAAGCACCATGTTTGTGGCTATTTACCTGCATAAGAAACATACAAACATGATTAATGATCTTATTCATGAAATAAATTTTTTCTATTGGCTCAACGTTTCAAATTTTTTTGAGTTCTGCGCTGCTCGCAGGTGCCATACTATGCATAGTGTGAACTTCTCTCAGGCGACTTAAGGCCCACATGCGAGAATGATTCATTCTCGTAGGTCCCATATGGGCCACCTGCGAGAATGTCTCCACGCAAAAGGGGTTCAAAAAACTAACTTAAAACTAAACTTTTAACCAATGAAATCAAATTTTTAAACCATGAAAAGATCAGGAATGAAGAACTTACCAAGATGCTGCTGACGGCTCGTCAAATGATCACTCGTAGCTCTCGGAAATGAACACCGAATGCAGAGGGTAAAATGAGGGTTTTTTGGAACTCAATGGTAAAAGTGTGAAATGATATGGTAAATTTGGTTATTCACTCATTTTAATTACTTTTTACTATATCAAATGTGGGTTTTTTATGTTTATTTATTATTCAAACCTAATCACTAATGTGAAAATGAGTGAAATGATTTGCAGGTGCGAAACATGGATGATTATGGATAGAATTTTTTCTGGTGTGGTGTGATTTTGATTGTTGGTTATGGTTTTTACATAAAACCTCGAGCGCCTTTTTTCCATTCTTGTGCTTGTGAAAAACATAAGAATGTGATCGAGCGTCGTTTTATCACTTTTTCGGTCTCGTTGGACTACTGTACGAAAAAGCAATTGAGAGAGTTATCTTTTAAGTGTTTTTCCAAACTCTATAATCTTGAAAAACCTTTGAGTTTACTATCTCTGGACTCGTTAAACAAACATTGACAGACCCATGATGGGACTAAACCACTCCTTCTTAGGGTTCGTTAAAAATACTCTGAGGGACTCGTCTGAAGGATGAGATTATATCAACAAGCATATGTGATCCTCTTCAAGCTTGTGTAAAAATAAAGAGGTACTTGCCAGAAATGGTGAGGGAAAAATTTGGGAAAGGGATAAGTTTCATCTTTGTATTGATTGGCAGTAAGTGTCACTCTTGAACATGACACCCCCTATTCATCATTCGAAGCCGGTTTGGGAAATCCATTTGTCTCTCATTCGATTTGATAACAAGGTCTTTCCATGTGTCGTCTTTGAGTCAATGCTGCCAAATCATTGGTCGTGTCATTCATATGTTCAAGAGAAGTCCGTCTGAAACCTCGATTGAGTCGGCCATCTGCAGTTATCCATTCTCTCCGTGTCGGCCTTCCCTGTGTCCAAAGTCCAATTGCCACATGCTCTGTTTCACCTTCAAACTCTGTTACTCATTTCATGTCATTGATGGGGGATGCATCAAGGCCCTCCTGTGATGAGTTTTGTTCCGTCGACTTCAGCTCATTATCCGGAATCAAGACTTAGAAATTATTCAGTACCTTGGAGCTTGCATGCCTCAATGGCAAGTTTACTCGCTTTCGACAGTGGGTTTACATCATTGACCCCTGATCGAAAGATTCCATCGGGTGTTTGACATCAACTCATTTATTCATAGTCGATGGATTGTACTATAGTACCTTGGGATTCATTGACATCAATGGTGATTTCCCTCGCACTTGTTAATGGTTACATCAATGACCGGTAATCAAGTGGTTTCTACCATGTTCAACTTCAATACATGTAATCACATGGTTAGATTCGTACTTTGGGCGATGAGATTGAAGACCCTGGATATTATCTTTGTGATCCAGGTTGCGATGGAGTATGTATAATTTTTGACACATAGATCCACTGTGTATGTTTCGTGGCTATGTCGTCTTGATTCAAACTTTGTCGCATAGATCCATAGTGTATTAAGGTGGCTATGCTATATTGTGACAGCATGGATCCACATTGTATGATTGGTGGCCATGTCCTTTGTTTAAGATGTCATTAGTCTATGATATGAGTATGGGAATGCCTACATCAGAAATTGGTATACATGATATTCTGCCGATGCTTGGATGTTTGCAGGTTTCCGATTAGATGTGCTCTTGGTTCTTGACACACACATGCAACTTACAAAGCCTATCGACTGTCACTGGTTCCAATATCAGACTTTGGGGGGCATTCTGTTATCCATGATTTTGGTCATCATGATGATATAATGATGATGGAAAAATCAAGCTCTTCATTAGAACACTTTCCTGAGAAAAGTTACATTTGTCTGCTTCCAGAAATCATACTTTTAAGGGAGGTTCGTAGGCCACTTATATATTTGCCTACGAGAATGCATGATTCTCGCAGGCTACATTAAGCTGGAGTGCAAGGGGTTCACACTGTACCTAACTATCAGAGTGTGAACATCTTCTAAAAGAAGGAAAAAAGATAAATTCTCGAACCTTCTAGAAGGGAATCTTCTAGAAGGGTGAGTTGGCATTCGAATGGTTATCTAAGTACTATTTTCCTGATATCTTGGGATCATTCCTATCCAAGTAACTAATCTATTCTCTCCTATATATTGAGGGGATTGCTTATGGAAAAGGTTAGAATCAAACTAGCAAGAGATTGATTGGAAAATTAGTGGAAGATTGTATGAAGGACTGATGCTACAACAGCTAGAGACACCAGCAAGGTTATCAAAAGTGGTTGATTTTCTTCATGCATGAGCAAGTGTGTGTGTCAGAGCTCGGAGCCATCGAAAGGAGATTTGCAACATCAAGGCTCAGGTTGTAAGTTTCACTTTCATTCAATATAATACAGTAATATGTCCTTTTCCCATAAAGCTGATGTCACTTTATTACATAACTCCTTGATCATATGTATAGATTAGCTATTGAATATATTGAGTTGTCTTCACTTCGATTGGTTTGTACTATTGTGGTCTTGACGGTGCAAGAGAATTGGAGCGAAGCTGGACAACAGAGACCCAAGGAAGTGTTCATAAGGTATGTACTTGATTTCTGCCTCCTAGTTCATTCAATAGTATAAATCTAGGGAAAGAGTATTATTCTGTCCTGTTTTGTTCTAGATCCAGGTGGATCTAGGGAGATCGGTTTGTGTCTGCACTTATGGATTAATCCTAAAACAATAATGTGCCCTGAATGGAGATCGTATGCAAAATTTACGACCCCAAGAAGTTGATGTACTAACTTACCCCAATGGGACCCACATGACTTTTGGTGCTTCATCTCCCAGGGTTAGGTTTTTGGATGCATATGGTTTTGGAGTTCATGTTTATTGTAAAAGGGCCTTCATAGTCTCATTTTAATCATCTTCTTTTGAATGAGCATCTCCTTCCATCTCTTCTCAGAGATAAGCTTCCACCATTCTAGCGAATCTTTCACTCTGTATTTCTACAGTTTTGTACATTTCGCTCATTAATATAAATTGTGTATTACTGTATATATATGTTTATGGTTATATATATATATATGATTCTGCTATATTATTGAATATCTAATATATCTCTGTACATTTCTTTATTATATCTCCGCTCTCATTTCATGCCGAAAATAATCCAGATCAATGGTTGCATGGAATGCATGTTGTGCACATTTCATCCCTGCACAACTTCCACATGATATTTTGGATTTTGTCAACTCATGGGTTTTTATCTTTCCTCGTGAATTTATATTTCCATAGATTTTAAGGGAAACCATGAGTTTTAAATCGGAAAACTGCAACTGACAACATCTAATACATGTGAAAGCCATGGCTGACCACTCTTTTATTAGTAAAAAGAATGGCCTTCATGTTATTTTACATAAATAATCTTTTTTGAGAAAATTCATCTTAGCCTAATAGTGTACTTTGGCCTATTACATCTTTCTTGGTCTTTGCTACCAAATAGAGCTATAACACTTGGTATGGTGACATTTTGACTTACCTCCACACATATAAATTTGGCCAACATATTTCACACAATGATAAATGACACATCCACTAACAATCTCCTCAATATATCCTCACATGAAATGTGTTTTTTTTATTATCAAGGAGTGGATATGGTGTTAAATCGATGCCTCACCCTCAAGGAAGCAAAGTGATTCTTAAACAACTGTCATAGAAAGGCACGTGATAGACATTTATAAGGAATTTCCACAACCCAAAAAATCATCCATGCTGGTTATTTTTATCTCTCTCTCTCTCTTCCATGAATATATTCACAAAGTTAATTGGTGTCAAAGTTCCAAATATTTACTTGCAAAACAAGAGCTCCACCAACACCTCTACACCCTATTATTATAGCTAACACCTTCTGAAAAGGGGGATCAAATTTATGACATGGGATCCTCCATATAGAAAGGGCCACAAGTATATCACTATGGTCATCGACTACTTTACCAAATGAGACAAAGAGATGCCAACATATAATAACATGATATATAGGCCGTTGATTTTTTCTTCAACCATTTCATCACTCACTTCAATTTCCCCAAACATTTGGTCTTGAACCATGGTAATTATTTCAAGAATTAAGTCTTCCAAGAATGGTCTTAATTGTTAGGATTTATGCATGAGTTCAAATCCCCTTACTATTCATAGTCTAATGGCCATGTAAAGGATGTAAAAATAATAAAAAACACATGCTACAGTAGATAGTGAACAAGAAAAATCACAACTAGCATGACATGATTTTATTGACACTATGGGCCTATGAGATGTCCATTAAAAATTCCACAGGATTCACTCGTTTCCACCTCATCCATTAGGTGGAAGATTTTTTTCCCATTTAATTTAAAATACCAACTCTTTGGATGGTTTTCAAACTCCATCTGGACACTACAATGTTAGATAAGCAACCAATTTCCTTGGACCACATTGATGAGGATCATCAATTCACATTACAAGACAATGAATCTATCAAAAATTTCTCAAGGCCAATTATGATTGGCAGCTCCGCCCTCATAAATTTTGTGAGGGTGATCTAGTCCTTGCTTACAATGTCACCAAAGACATGTTATATCTTTAAAATATTGTAACACTTTGGCAAGGCCCTTTTATCATCAATAACTGTTTAACTAGGAGAAAATACAAACTTTCTTTTCTCAAGGGTGACCACTTCAAAGACTTCATAAATGGGTTGTACTTGATGAAGTTATACACCTAATCAAGAACCCACTAAATATTCATTCATATGTACATCTCATTATGCAATTAATCATATTTTTTATTTTTTATTTTGAGAAACCTTATTTTTAGTTTTTATTTTGAGAAACCTTAGTTTTTTTTATTCCCAATGGTTTACATTCCTTGTATAATAAATGATTTTATCACCAACATATCACATTGGTTTTGATGACAATGCTAGTTTTTGGACTTGGAATCTATCCTTGGTAGCTTGGGCCATCTATTCACCTCACATACACTCCCAAATTGGCCCATCCATGCTCAAGCACACCTTGCATTAGTAGGCCAAGACATCACCTTAGATAGGTGACATGTGTTCAAAGCTCTACTCTTATTTTCCTCTTGACCTCTAGTGGTGGATCAATTCAAGGTCATTATGCACTGGGTCCCACCTCATTGTCATGGCCACCTTGTTTCCACCCTACTACCTCCTAACCCACAAGGGAAGTTGTAGTAGCTACCCCTCATCTTATTATCCCCACATTTGCACATAAAATATGTCACACATCATTATTAGGTAAGGATAATAGCCCAATCAAAGAAAATACTAGAAGAAGTCAAAACTACACTAGTACCAAAAAAAAAAAACATGTAATCACCCATGGGCCCCAAATTATCCTCAAGGGGTAGGGCCATCTTTGGATCACCTCAGTAATCCATATCGATGCACGAGAACTCCAAAATATACTCTGTCACCATTCACCACCATGCAAAAAACTGGAAGATGAGGCAGAACCCTACCTCACCAACTCCCATTTGGGCCATCATCTCCCCCCACTAATGGGCCTCCAAATAATGGAACTTTGAAGCCCATTTTGTAGCTAATATTAGCCATTCCTATGGACTAAGGCCTACCATGTTTATGAAACAATGTGATTAAAATAAAAATATTGGGTTTTGTGCATTGACTATTGTGAAATGATTGAATGTTGAGTTATGTGATATGCCTTGGTTTAATTTGTGATTTTGATGAATTTATGAATTATTAAGGTTTGTCTAATCATTTTCTCAAGAAGGCCAAATCCTAAGGATGGACTTCATTAAATTATACTTGATATGGAAGGGGAATCATGCTCACTCTCCAACCTCCAAAGGATCCAAGCATTTAATGACCCATGAAAGTCAACCAACAAGATCCTAATTCGATTTTCTAGTTGATGGAATTCAAATTAAGGAGGGAATTTGATCCTTGAAACAAGGATCCTTGATTCTAGGGATCCTAGAGACAAGTTCCTTTCAATCAAGACCGATTGAAGGGATGACTTATGATTCTTTTTTGTAAATAACAATTAGGATCTAGAAGGAGTTAGATAGTCTTTTCATTTTGGAATCAATAACTTTCCTTGTAGCTAGTACATTCAGATTGTTCAAGTACTCTTTGTTGTTATGAAGTTCTTTCTTGCATGGGAAAGTTATGTTTCCATATTTTAAGTACCTAGTGGTTCTCTTCAGGGTCCATCTAGAGACCTTGAGTAGGACCCACTCAAGGCTATATAAGGAACCCTTCTTGCCGTCATATTTAATTTATGTATCCGTTTCTACATATATTTATCACTATTATGTTTAGATGTGTTATTTTTGTAAGTGGTTCATAGTTTCATGTAAATGTTTCATGAAATTCATTTGAGTAGGTTCAATTTATTGATTTCATTTCATTTTTAGATGATTTAATTCTATTTTTATAGCAATTTCAATGATGTTAATCTAGCAAGTTCATTTACTTTATGGAATTTCATTTCCAACTGATTTAATTATGCACATTTACTTTCTATTTATTATATTGCAACCCTCTAATTCATGCTTAGTATCTCAACCTATCCCATAACTTCTGAGATGATCATTCATTAACACTCTTGGTATATTAGTTAGTCTTATATATGTTAGATTCTTCCTCTCTATAATAGTGTCAACCACTCTCATTACACCCCACTCTTAATGCTCTTGACTTGTGGTATAAAGAGTACATACCACTAGTATTTGAGGGTGAAGGAACATACGATAAAAGGTAGATATTGGGCATACTCATAACTATTAGATTAGTTCCTACATTCATAGTATTATCATCACTTTACTCCTAGTGGGTAGGTATCCCTGAATAGAGTATTGTATTCAACCTAAGTGATGCAATTTTCAATTAATCGCTAATTTAATTAGTAAGAAACTGAAGAGTTATGCATTTAATTATCAATCCGAGGTTGTATTTCATTTACGAACTATAATGCATTATATATGCAAGTATAATGCTGTAATTTCCAATGAGTTGTAGACTGTAGTAATTTTGAGTGAAAGTCACAAGGAAAGATACAAAAATGCTTTAGCAAGTAACTAAATTAAACTACACAAAATCCACACTTGCAAAAGTGAAATCACATGTTGCAAGAAAGTAAATGACACATTTGTAGGAAAGTAAATCACACATGCAAAAAAGTAAATCACTCTCGCAGGAAAGTAAATCACACTTACGGAAAATTAAATCATGCTTGCAAGAAAGTAAATCACACTTGTGGAAAAGTAAATCACTTTTACATGAAATTAAATCACACTTTTGAAAAAGTAAATCACTGTTGCGGGAAAGTCAATCACACTTGCATAAAAGTAAATCACTCTTGCAGGAAAGTAAATCACACTTGGGGAAAAGTAATTCACTCTTGCAAGAAAGTAAAGGTGACTTGTCCAAGAATTAAATTGATCTTGATTATTGTGATAGATATGTTATGGCTCATGTACCTCAAACTATAAGAATCAAACCACAATATGCTTGTAAGAAAGGAAAATAAGCTATCTCAATTGACAAACCACACAATTTTTAATTAGAAAGCTAGATGCAAAGTTGTAGCAATGAGAGTTGCAACAACAGGATTTGTAGCAATGAGAGTTGCAACAATGAGATTTGTAGCAATAGGATTTGCAACAATGAGAGTTACATACAAGAACGAGTGTTGCAACAAAAATATTTGTAGCAATAAGAGTTGCAATAACACGAACCATGAAAATTATAATCGCAACAAGGTAATATTAATGCTACAACAAAGTTAAATAGAGAAATTGTTGGAAATGAATGAAAGATGCTAGAACTACACTTTAACCAATAAAAAGACAAGGTTACAAAATGTCATCATAAAGTGGTGGTGAAAAAGTTATAACAAAGAGAAAACACCAGAGTTGTAACACAATGTTTTATAGAGGAATTGCTAGAAATAAATAAGGAAGAGAAACTACAACTACACGCTCATCAATCAAAGATCACCACGGTCCTGCAAAGTTAACATTTATAAATAACAAGATACAGTAATGGAGAACAATGAGATGTTAATGAAGGAATTGTTGGAAATAAATAAGAAAATAGAATTGAAACTATGACTACTTCTACAAGCTATAAAAGATACAAATAGTACCAAGATGAGGGGACCCTGCCTCTTTAGACGAGGTACCAGTCTGAGAATGTAGTAGGTGCTAAAGGCTTAACACACCATCAATTAAGCAGGAGTGAAATATAATTTTTATTAAATAGAAATAGGTGGATCAATACATCTTTGTCTTAAAAACTTTATGCTATATATATTTCGTCCCCTAGCTCAGAGAGAACAAGCGTATTTATACATAATGACTACTTCCTAAATGAGCTATTAAAATCGATAGAAAACCATGAGAACCAGGCTGTCTCATATTGTTACATCATATTTTCCAAAAGAGGGAAGAATCAAGTGCGTTCTGACTAAAATCGACCACGACAGGTGGTGGCTAAGTTGTCCATTCCATACTGGCACCCAATTTCCCTTGCCATGTTTCTGAGTGGTTGTTAGTTGACTAGCTTTATCCCTGGTGACAATGATGTGGTTGAATGATGAGATATCATGGAGTTGCAACAATGATATACAGTGAGAGTGTAACACACCCGACCCCCAAATACCCTTTATGGGGATGGGACTTCAAAATTTTTTCTCGTTCAAATCATCTCAAATAATCTCTTAGAGGTCTTCATCCTCTTCTACTCGTCTGTATATTTATAACGATTATTACCAGCTCAAAATGCGATCCTTGGATTGAAAGATACGACCTCTTGAAGTTATCCAAGTGTTATCAATTGGGGTCTTTGACGTTTGGCGCTGAACGACCCTTTTCTTACTTCTCGAAGTCCCGAATTCTCTCCACATGGCCTTGGCTATTCGATGATCAACGTTTTATGTTGAACGTCCCTTTTTCAGCTTTCGACATTCGACAATCGATGATCAACATTCTATGTCTTCGATGTTCGACGATTGGCGATCGAAATTCTACGTCTTTGGTGTTCGACATTAGACAATTGGTAATCGATGTTATACGTATTCAACGTTTGATGATCAATGATAGAGGTTCTACGTCTTCGACGTTTGACGATTGATGATTGACGTTGATCATCCCTCTACTATACTACACCCCAATATTCTGAACTCTCGAAGTCCCGAACTCTCGGAGTCCCGGTCGCATCACCAACCATGTTCGATATATAAAATTCCCACTTCTTTCAAATATCACGATTGAGATCTATCCACATATATCCATATATCCACGACTTCGAATTACTTCACAACTCTGGGATTCGAAGCTTACCAATTCCTCACATCGCGAATCCCCTGAAGAGCCAAGTCTCCAGACTCTCTAATCTAGTGCCACATGTCCTCATCCTATCAACAGTTGAGATTCACTTTTCCGTTCATGAATTAAGAGGTTTTCACACTCTGAAGACTCTTGGCCAAGTTCCTCTGGTGTACCAAGTCTCTGGACTATAGAATCTCTTGCCACGTGGCCTCTCATCCAACAAATCTAGTCCAATGGGAGAATTTTGAGAGGGTACAAGTAGGGGCCATGTGTCCCTCCACGACGCGTTCCCAATTGGTTTGGAAGTTGAGAGGGGTTCTCAATAGATTCCTTAGATAGACGACTAAGAGGGATCCTGAAGGATCCGAGGATTGAAGGTCTATGTCACTTTGTGAATTCGACATTCGACATTCTATGTTGAACGTCAACATTCAACATTCTAGGTACCTATATATTCACATTGATAATGCCGAATACCTGAACTTTTAGATAGCCATTGATCCATGGACACATGTCCCTCTATTATCAACGGTCCAGATTAACTTCACAACTTCGACATTCGGGAGTTTTGGTGCTAGACCACTCATATTCTCTCGAAGTAGAACTTCATTGAAGTACTTAACGCTACCCTTCCTAAGTCCGATCTAACAGTTGAGAGAGATCTCCACTGGATCCCCAGATATACAACTCTCATCAATTCATGACTTCGGCCTTTGGCTATTTTCGAGGGTTGTGGAATCATAAGTCCTGATGTCCCGAAGCCAAAGTAGCTTACTCCTTTCGGGCTTAGCGAGGGGTTTCCAACCCTGGGTCATATGGGATCATATTTGGATTCCGAGCTACACTCAACTCTTAATCGAGACTTGATTAAGGGCCATGGGTATTTTCCCTCAGCCACATGGGTAGAAGGTTTGAAGGAAACTCCCTTCTCCCACAGAGTTGAACATGACATTCACACTAAGGTAAACTAAAAAGGTCGATAGGACTTTGATGTTTCAGTTAATCCTACCCCAACTCTCCTGCGGATTCACATCCCATAACTCTCTAGTGGATAAACTGAGATAAATCAAAGACCATGTAAAAATAATAGTCTACAGAAGAAAAAATGAGCATTTATAATAACTATTCAAACACTACAAGACTTAACCATAAACACAAACATTCAATCATCACATCTAACATATTACACAGGGTATGAAAATACTTATCAGAAATGGAAAATGCGAAGTGACTACTGAAAGGGGTGCCTATTTCCACCCAACCATAGGAACAACCATTCCTGCTGGATTTACCATTGACCACCCTTGAGCTAGACCATGATGCTCTGAGAGAGATTCTTTCTCCTTGCTCAATGATAGTTAGGGATGGAGGTTACTCTCCTCCTCCCACAGAATCTTGACAACCTGATTCCTCTACACCAAGCAAGGAGGTCTACGCGAGGACTTCCTTAGTCACTCATTAGCCTTGTTTATCATCTTGCAGTAAGAATCCTACCCATGTCTTTTTACAATAAAAAATGAGCTTGCTTCTCATCTTTTCTCTCAACTCCAGAGTCACAAAACATGCTCTCTTCTGTCCTGAAGATGGTTTTCTCTACTCTTCTTCTTGCAAATATGTCTCTGTCCCCCCCTCGAATTACCTCCTTTCTTTCCTTCCTCAACAAGGTTGCATGGGTCTGAATCCCCAATTCGTGGTTAGGCCTAGAAGCCTTACAGATGGGTACCCTTCCCCATCTCCTAATTAACTCGTGAGGATGGCCTTCCAACTACCAGCCTGATTGGTAATTCATTTATGGGTCAGAGGAATGTTGAGCAATTACACCCAGTAGGTACTGGTTTGGTGAGGGTCATATCAACCATTCTTGGTTTCCCTCACCATCTCTCTCATAACATCCATGGTCTATCATGGAAAACTCCCCTCTTTCAGCAGTTATGCAACACATATCCAATTTCTATTAATAACAAAAAATTCATACATTGACCCTTTTATACAAAGGTTCATCAAATAAAACATTCACACATATTTATTTTGCCATAGTCTCTTGCCCAGTTATAGTTATATTTACAAACTGGGGGAAAAGGGGGTATTAAAATCCCCTCCCCCTTAAAGGAACATTTCCCTCGATGTTTTATTTGCTGATGTGATCTGTGTGTAAAGAAGTAAACACAAATGGATATGCCTATTTCATGGAATCCTCCATTTCCCATGTGGCCTCATCTAGGAAAAAGTGTTTCCACTGCACCTTGACGTGTGCAATGGTTCTGTTCCTGAGTGGGGTTTCCTTCCTGTCTATTATGCATTGAGGTTCTGGCAGGAATTCTCCCTCGAATTCCACCTGAATCACAAACCAATCAATAATATGATTAGAATCATGTACATACTTCTTTAATAAAGAAACATGGAAAACATATGTGCCTTCACTATGGGAGGAAGCGCTAGCCGATAGGCTACTTGTCCCACTCTATCCAAAACTTCAAAGGGTCCACAATACCGAGGTGCCAACTTGGCACAAGCTCCCATCCTCCAAGAGATTTTCCTGGGTCTAACTCGAAGATACACATGATCGTCTGCTTTGAATTCTCTAGGAGTCCTTTTCATGTCTGTATAGCTATTTTGTCTATCCTAGGCTATCTTCAGATTTTGTCTGATCTGAATTACTTGTTGTTCCATTTCCTTTAACATATCTGGCCCAATTGTAACTCTATCTATTGGGCTGTTCTAGCTGATTGGAATGTTGCATTGTATTCCATAGAGGGCTTCAAAAGGGATCTTTTTTAATAACTCTTGATAGCCATTGTTGTAGGTGTTATCGCACAGTTTGTATTTTAGGTCACAGGCTAAAGGATAGAGGACAAACTGGCATAACAGGAACCTTCCCCACCCAATGTCACCTCGATGGGGAGATTCTTTCTATTTAGGGAGGTTAGCCCAGAGGAGACATCCCCGGTAACCTAGGGTTTGAAGAGGCAATGGATACAAGGTCAAGTGTTAAGATTTCCCTCCTCCCAGGTTACCACCAGTATCAGATAGTCCGGCTAATCAGCCAATAAAGAAGTGAAGTCCCTGTTGAAAACACCTGCCCGGAACAAGATAATAACACAATATGTATATTTGCAGGCTATAACTCAAAGGGTTAGTACTTCTTAACTATCTGATTTCATTCAATAAGAAATGTAATAGATAAGATGAAGTCAACATTATGCTAATTAGCCTATGAAAGATCACCAATTCATCAATATCTACCAAAATGACCAAGCCTACAGTATATCCAATCAACAATTTTTTCAGTAAATGCTTGACGTCATCTTTTAATTGCTTATTATCAGTCAAAAGGGTGTTGCATCAACTATGACATCAGCCTAGGTTAGCAGTGTTAGGGTTAATTAGGGTTTCAAAAAATTTAAAGTTTGAAAGATGGTTTTGTACACTAGAAACTCAACGTTGGAGATATTACCAGTGCCTTAGGGTAAATGGAGTCAAAAGCAAGGGCACAAAGTCTCAACAGGATTAAAACTTACAGACTGGAAGGTAGGGTTCTAAGGTGCTGCAATGGCAGGGCCCTAGAATCAACACCCTAGGGGAAGGAGGCTCACTTCGGTGTTTCTTAAGCAAGGCCTCATGCTCCTTCCTCCTCTAAATACACTTGGAAAAATGGCTAGCTTAAAAGTATAATTTTGAGGGAGAAGTTGTTGCAAACGCAAGGCCTTCAAACCCTAGAAGGTGAAACCCTAGGTGTAGTCCAACTAGGCCTAGGACGTCTCCTCTTTTCAACCTATAACTTCAACGCTAGCTCAGAAAAAAGAATGAAACGTGTAGCAACGGCTAGGCTATATCTTCTTCTTTCAATGGCTGAAAACTATTTCTCAACATGGGGACATATAGCAATGACCTACTTGTGTGCTTGCTACCTAGGGTTTTAAAATCAACAATTTATAAGCAAATGCAAGAATACTAACCTACAACCATTCAATCAAGAAGTTTGCAGGAAAAACACTTACATATCATGAAGAAAAGCACATGCAAACCCTAGTTGTAAACCTTCCATGAGAGAAATGCCATAAATGCCAAGAGAAATCCTCCTCCAAGAGTAGCGCCTCACTTAAAACACCAAAAATGCCCAAGTAGGGCGCAAGTATTGAGATCTCACAAGAGAGTGAGTTGTGTTATGTTCAAATGAGGTAAAAACATCCTCAATATATATCAATCCATGACCTTTAAATTAAAAAATAGGTCATTAAAAAATCCGACAAGGCTGACTACAAAATTTACACTATTTTTTACATTAACTGCTAGATAAATGACATAAAATGAGCAAAAGGTGGGACGTCAAGCCCTTCTGAGGGAGACGTTGGCCCTTTTTGGGCATATCCAACATCCAGAAGTCAGACGTTAGCCCCTTTAGGGCTCCTCCAAGCTG
>ML785839.1:207698-222530 GCA_009831015.1 Picea engelmannii | reverse complement strand
TTTCAACAATTATGCAACACATATCCAATTTCTATTAATAACAAAAAATTCATAAATTAACCCTTTTATACAAAGGTTCATCAAATCAAACATTCACACATATTTAGTTTTCCATAGTCTCTTGGCCAGTTATAGTTATATTTACAAACTAGGGGATACAAGGGTATTACAGAGAGTTGCAACACTAAGAGTTACAACACCAGGAGTTTGATCCGAATTTTATGAGCAGAATGAAATGACTACATATTATTAATAGGTTCTTAACACAAAATAACAGAGATACAGTAAAACTGGTTTTCTATTCAATAAGGAAATAAGCTGAAACTATAAAATGCAGCATAAAAAAGCTTGCTGGAATGGTGGTGGCTTATCTCTAAGAAGATATGTGATGACTGCGCTCATTCACCATAAGATGATTAAAATGAGGCTCTGAAGGCATTTTTACAATAAACGGGAATGCCAAAAACCCTAGACATCCAAAAACCTAACCCTAGGAGATGAAGCGCCAAAAGTCATGTGGGCCCTGTTTGGGTAAGTTAGTACATCAACTTCTCAGGGTCGTAACTCTTGCATACTATCTCCGTTTTAGGCGTATGATAACCCGTTAGAAATGTATCGTCAAGGAGATTCATTTTGAGGGATCAATTATTACTTCAGATATCAATGAGAATCTCTATCCCGAAAAACCTTCATTTAGGCCATCAAAATGGACCCAGAAGTTAAAACTGCTAAAAATAGTAAACTGCCAAAATTGTCAAAAAGTTGTTTTGAGCCAGTTGGAAAAGGTGGGTGGCCACCGATATTCAATTGGATCAGATTTTCAACAAAAAACAAAGTTGCAACAACGACTAGAGTTGTAGCAGCTACACTTGAACAAAAATTGCATCTCTCATGTTGGGAAGGTACCTGTGCAACTTTGTTCCTATAAAGCATTGTTAGCACGAAATGTGATAATCTCCTGAAAAATGCATATGAATAAGTATTGAAATAGCATATTGAATGAGGTATTATACCTTGAACAAAAATGTACCGTTGTGAATGGAACATGTATTAATATGGAAATGGAAATGGGAAAAAGGTGTGCAAAAAGTATTGGACAGGTGCTAAAAAGATGTCAATTTGAGCACCCATCATATCCCCCCATCCGAAATCGTTGCATGTCCTCATGCAATCAATAAGTCACATTGAGTTTGAGAGGGAAAGATTCCCTTGGAGGTAGTTGTTGTTGTCATCTATGTGCTCTTCCTTAGGAGTAGTGAATTCTTCCTCATCTTGATAGCTTTCCAAAATTGCAACAAGTCCTTCACCTAAAGTTGGCCCTGCAGGTTCTTATGTAAAAATAGAGTCCTTCTCTTCTTGGTAGTCCTATAGGATTTTAGTAATGTTTTCTATGGAAGTTTTCCCTACTAGTTCTTGTGTAACACCATGGTCCTTTTCTTGTTCTTGCATTATTTCTCTGTCCCGTGAATTGGCCTCTGTTGGTTCTTATGTGACAACAAGGCAATTGGATTCTATGAAAATGGGATGGGTGTCCTTTTCTATCTTAGTAGAGTGACTGGATTTTTTTTGTTTAGCAAGGAGAGTGTCAACTACTGGTTCAATAGAATGGATACCCTCTATTACAATAGGGTGGGTGTATTCCACTAGTTCAATAGGGAGAGTGCCCTCTATTGTTGTAGGAGGGTGGATGTCCTCTGTTGGCTTAGTAGGTTGGATGGCCTCTATGATAACATGGTGAGTTCCTTCCATTGGTTTAGTAGGGAGAGTTCCTTCTACTGTTGCAACAAGGTGGATGTCCTATGCTGGTTCAATGGGTTGTCTAGCCTCTTAGCCAGTAGGGTGGATGTCCACTGTTGGTGTAGTAAGGTGATTCACATCTGCTGGTTCTACAATCATGGTGTCTACTTCCTGAATAGGGTAGTCCATCCCATCCAACTATCTCTCCTTCCTAAACTCATCCTTTAACAATTTCAGAGAGGTATGAAGCTTTCTATTCTTATTTGAAGCACCCACTGTTTTCTTAAAAGTGATGAATACAAGGGTGCAAGAAAAGGCGTACTTACTCATTTAGCTTGCGTGATTTTGGCTAGATCTGGTGCAGTAGTGGCTTGATATTCTTCTGGAGTTACAATGTCTTTGTCATTAGTGTAGGCCTCCAGAATTGGAGTGAGTCCCTCTCCTAGGGTTTTCATTACTGGTTCTTGTGTAAAAAAAAGGTTGTCTACCCCTATTTCTTGATCATGTCCTGGCCTAGAAAAATATTGTGCATCAACCATTGTGTCTTGTGCCTCAACTATTTCTCCAGTCTATTCAGTGCCTATAGTTTCTTGTGTGACAATAGGGGTTTTCCTTTTTCCGATGGTGGCACCACTTCTTGACCTTTTCTTCTTTCTGTTCATTATATATGCTACCCTCCTTCAGATTCTTGCTAGTATTTTGGTTGTAGGTTTTCTCCCTATGACGTCTATGTCTCTATCATGGTCGTCTTCATTTTGTGGAAGAATCTTGGAAGAACCCTTAGGGGTTTCTTTCTTAGTGGCTGCATTTATGGGAGTTGCAACCTTTTTGGCCTCCAGAGCTATAGTTGTTATAACATCCAACGCTACAAGAATGATGAATTGTAAATTTGCAACGACCTCAACTTCCAAAGTTGCAGTGCTCTCAACTTATGGAGCTATATCACAACTATCCCATGGAGGAGTTGCAACGACTCCTACTCTTCTGGGTGTCATTACGGAAGAAACTGGTGCTCTTTCCACCTCATTCCATGTCATTCCTTCCCTTTGAAGTGCATGTTCAACCAATAGTTTTATTAACCCATGGTGTGAGAGGGATTCTTGAAGGTGGATGACTTTCTGTGCTTGTTTTTCCATGTTTAACAAAATCCTCCAAAGGAAAAATGACAAGTTCACCAACGTACCATGTCAAAGGTGGTCCAATAAATAGATGTGATGTAGGTAGACAACCCCATAGTGGCCCTCATAGGTAATTTACCATTGCGTGATGATGGAAACATCTTTCCATGGGATCGGCAAGTAAGTCCTGCCAAACCCTATTCCCTTCTTGACCAAAGATTTCGCTAGTTCGAGGAACTGCTCGAGAATTTTAGGCTTGGGCATTTGACAATAATACCATCATTCATGTATTTGGGGAAGCCTGATCAATTCTACAATTACATCCTCTATTACCTGCATGACTATCCCTGCTACCACTATCCTTATTTCCCTGAAATTAATGGTGAATTCCCGTGCCACATCATTGTCATAACCTCACAGCCTGTTTAGGTATTCCAACCAACCTCCTTGTTGGAAAATTTCACCAATGTTCTCGTATGCCTCTAGAAAGAGGGTCTCTATGGGCTCTATGTCGTTCAATGATCCTCCCATTTTCCTACTCATAATTCAAATGGATATGGCTACAAATCCATATGAACATTTTAGAGGGTGGTGAATTCGAAGTATGAACGAGAATGGTGGTGAGAAGGGGTAATTATGTTATAGTTTGGGTAATTATGAGTGTGTGATGGTGTTTTAGTGATGTTATTAGGTTGCAATTATTTCAATTCACTGTTTACTCATTACATAATTCAAGAGATGTACCTTCCAAACTTACTATACTTTGTTGTGATTGCACATACCTTCGTCGAGCTGTCATGTTTTTCATCAAGATTTGCAACAACTGTCAGCATGACATGAGTAGTGCTTCCAAATTGCATCAACATCCTGAGTTGCAACAACAAATTGATTTGAAAAAATGATGTGTGAAGTTATAGTGATGCAGAGAGTTGCAAGAACATGAAAAGTTGAGGTACTGTGGAGAGTCACAACAATGTGGAGAGTCACAACAATGGGAAAAGTTGTGGAAATGTTCAATATTGCAGAAATGACAGAGTTGCAGTGAGGCTTCAAAGTAGTTGCAACATGTGGGTTAGGATTTTGGCTTGGCATGGTATCTCAATAATGGAATTTGCAACAATAGGAATCACAATGATAAGATTTACAGGAACAAGAGTTGCAACAATAAGAATTGAAAAAATAAGAGTTGCAACAACAGGAGTTGCAAAAACAACATTCTTCTTCCCTACATATCCTGAAAAAAAAATTTATTTAAAAAACAAGGCTTTACTAAGAAAACTTGATCAGAAGGATCTTGACATAACCATCACGAAACAATGAAGTTCCCTTATTTTATTTATTTTTAGCATGTCATGCACCAATGTAGGTTGATTTTCACAAAACATGCCCCCAGGCATGCCCCTAAGGGTTTTCATACATGGTTGTATTATTTTTATTTTTTATTTATTTATTTATTTTAAATAGGAACAAATCATTAAGTAGGGGTTCCCCCCTTGTTAACAATCTGCATATCATTATCAGGCCATCCACTAGTGATTCTCTTCAAAAAGGATTCCTTGGATAAAGGTTTATGATATAATCAAAGACCGTATCCATTTTCCATCATAAGAGTTCTCTCATTGTCGATGGTGTGAAGTTTTATTGCTCCATTGTCATATACAATATCAATCTCATAAGGCCCGAGCCATTGATTGCAAAATTTCCCTATGAAATATTTGAACCTAGCAAATAGAAAGGCCCATTCTCCAGCTTTGAATTTCTTCTTTTTAATGAAATTTTCATTCCACCGAGCTCTCTGATGTTGTATTAATGTTGTGCGGTGCAAGGTGGCCTGGCGAAGTTCGTCTAGTTCATTGATCTGGAGGAGTCTTTGTTTATGAGCTTCAGTTAAGTCTATTTCAAGTTGTATAACTGTTCTAAGTGCCTGGATCTCTATTTTAATAAACAATAGTACTCTCTTTCCATACACCAATTCATATTGGGTGCATCCACTGGTGGTCCTTCATGTCGTCCAATAGGCCAATAGAGATTTAGGTAGTTTGTTGGCCCAGTCCTTGAGGTGTAATCTGATAGTCTTGGTGATGATGGCCTCAAGGATTTTGTTTGTCCCTTCTACTTGTCCATTGGTCTACAAATGATATAGTGTGGTAAACCTGTCCATTCTAAAGGCTCATCTTTGGCACATTTTTCAACCATAAAATGACTTAATATTTTATTTTGACCATATTTAATAGTAAGTCATGGGTATTTTGCATGTTTCTTAATGAATGTATGTTGAGGTGAATTTTTGTGTATAAGGTACCTTTTTTCTCTATTTTTTTTGTCAAAAGATGAGTATTCTACCAACTAGGTCGAATTGTAGGAGTCAAGGGTGTCAACATCCTAGAAAAAAGGGATTTTGTCTCCCTCAAGGAGCTTCCAGCCAAAGATCAAGGGAAATTGTCCCTACTTACCTCCAAGAGAGCTCCTTGTGCATTAATGACAACTTCTGATCAACAATAGTCAAATTTATAGGTGTAAAGGGATGATATCCCTCATTTACTAATTCTTCTCTTTGATAAAGGGAAGGGAGGTCAAACTCTCTAGCTATATATATACCTCTAGTCTAAAGATGAGAGATATATAAATTTTTTGGAGAAGCATTGTATGGAGACTTTGTGAAGACTTGTTTATAACTCAGAGCATTCCTTCTCTTGATGTATTACTAATATTTATAAAATAAATATGATTTTTCTTTCATTCCATTAAAGTTTTCTTTAGGCTCCTTATGCTTCTTGGGTAAGGCCCATCCAAAAGGTATCAAGGACCCTATTACATTTTTTGTAGTTTAAATGCATGTTATTGTTAAGAACCAAATATCAAAATAGCATAAAAAACCTCAGAATAAGTACTCAATGCCTCTTCGAGGGGGAAACCTCTTAAGAGAGAATTTAAGATAATAAGCCTCTTCGAGGGGGAAACCTCCCTATACACCATATAAATTTACAAATACAAGATGATTCCAAATGAAAAGGTCTCCTTGGTATATATAGGAGACTAGGAGGTACAATTGAAACTAATGGACCCAAGATGACATAAATAAAATAAAAATACTAATGTAATATGCCCCAATTAAGGAGTAATGTGCCACTTTTTAGGGCTTAACATGCCCCTCCCCTTCAGACTAGTGTTGTCCGCAACACTTGAGTAATTTTGGATGCTTCTGTATAAAAGACTCATCTTCCCAAGTGGAATCTTTAGTAGGTAGTTTCCTCCACTTAATGAGATACTCTGAAATGGATCTATTCCTCAACTGGCGAATTCTTGTGTCAGTGATAACTTCCAGCTCCAATATTCTTTTTTCTTCCTGTTTAAGTATAGAAATATAGTTTGAACTAGTATCTTGTCACCTATAACCTTCTTTAAGCATGAAACATGGAAAACTAGGTGTACTCGCGAAGATGCAAACAACTCCAATTTGTATGCCATAGTACCAATATTTTGCAACACCTTATTGTTATCACATGAAGTTGTCAAGGGCCATAGGTGTGTGTCGAATATACCTGAGTCTATTTCCTTGCCCCGTTTTTCTCTCTTTTGCAGGCCATGTCTTTTAATTTTTCCCTTTCTGCCGACAAAGTCATTTTTTTGTTTTCCCCTTTCTATTTGAGCACTCATCTCCTTTGCCTCTGTCATTGGTCCTTCTGTTTTCCTGAGCTATCCACCAGTCACCTAAGTCTTTGCTTACATAGGCCGCAACCATGAACACAAGTGCAACTTATTAACAATCTGTTTTGGGATTGAAGCATAAGAAAAAGGAAGTTTTAATTTTTCAGTGGTGAAGATTCTAGGAACAGTCCATATCAACGGCTCATGGGTGTTCGGGAGTGCAAACTTGTGCGAAGTATAGATCCGGAGAAAAAGGCCCTGAAGTGAATATGAACCATTGATATTAAAGGGGACAGGTGGAAGTCGATCCAAGCCTTAGGGGAAATGAGCTTTGGGATATTTGAAATGAGAAGTGCTTAGAAATCCCAAAGGGCCGAAGCCCAAACTCCCGAAGAGTCGAAGTGCCAAATTTGCCTAAGTGGCTGAAGGGCCAAAGTCTCAAAGGCCTGAAATGGGTTTGAGCTGTTGATCTCAGGGGGCCACGCATAATTATATCTTTAGCTCCAGGTAAAAGAGGCAGAAGGCAGAGGAGGTTTGAGGTTTGAAAATTCTGAAGTCCGAACCACGAAGTAGGTCTAAACTTTCGATTCAAAAAGGGAAGATCTGATCCATTGATTTGGAGGGGGCATATTTGAGCTGCTGATCATGAAGCCTCATCCAATATCATGATATCGATGACGATATTCCATTGCAGGAACACAACATGCTCGGGTGATAATATTCTTGAGCGGTCCCACAATTGAAACCATGGTAAGTCAAAAGCGATACGTGGTGAAGGGAGATGGATTGCGGGCCCAAAAGTGGTCTAAATATAAACCACCTTTGAGCGACCCTGCAATCACATGCTCATATAAAATCCTATCCAAGAGCAGCACATGGCCACCCCCTAAGCATTAATCCATGTCACAATCCCATGAAAAGGCAGTGAATGAAAGAAGAGCTGGTGGTTGAAACCTTGGCTCACTCCATAAATGGAAGGCATGGAAGGCTCGACCGTGGGGATTGAACCATCAATCCGTGGTACCCCTGTGGATAGATTTTCCTACAGACCCATGTTGATCTAAACTCGCGTCTGACAGAGGGATACATGCACAGTCTGACATAAGACTTCTCCAAGCAAAGCTTTGAATGTGGTGATCATATCACACTCCTGAGAGTTGGGCACTGATATGAGTATAAAAGAGATCAATTTAGATTTTGTAAATGGGGGTAGTTTTGGCCCAGACCGGGGGAAATATTTGAGAGCTGTTATGACTATAGTTTTTTTGTAATCTCGAGGGCCTGGATTTTAAATTGTTATGTTAATGATGATTCCTTTAAGTTGTTATATCATACCATCTTCTTAGTTTTCATTTTTTGTTTCTCTTTCTTGTCTGGATGTAATATCTCTGATTTATGGATTCCTGAGGCGATGGAGGATCTGTTGCCATCATGCCCATATTTCATGGTTCATAAGATGTTTCTGTTTCCCATTCCTGTCTGAATGCAATCTCTTTGATTTATGGATTCCTAAGGCGATGGAGGATTTGTTTTCGTTATGCCCATATTTCATGGTTTAGCAGATGTCCTATGTTTTTCTTCTTGTCTGGATCATTGTAAACCCCCTGATTTCTAGATTCTTGAGGCGGTAGAGGATCTGCTGTCATCTTGCCCATTTTTTTATGGTTTATCATTCAAACACTTTATGCCTTTCTCCTTCCCACCACCACTTAAATCCTTTTTCTGATAGGGAGCTTAAATGCCTTCATTGAGTAGACTGTTTATGACTCCATAGCCCAATGGCCCATCACTAATATGCAATGATTTCCATTGTCTTTCTTTTCCTTAAAGTCTTGCTGACTCACCCACTCACATCCTTTTAATCCAAACATATTTTGATGGGTATTGTGTTTGTCCTCTTCCAGTTGGAGGGTGACTCTCAGTGCGAACATTCATGGCGCCGTTGCTGGGGATGGAAATAAAGATATCTTCCCTGGGAGAATGACAATGAATAGATTCAGTTTTAGATGGTGAACTAAGGTTGTACACATTATTTTGACTTCTTATCTTTCACCACGGAGACTCCACTTTTTCAAATCTAATGGAGAATCTACTGGTTTGAAATGGAAAAGATCTTATCTTAGAGGTATGCTTTCTGTGTTTTTTTGAAAATAGTTGGTTTCCCTAATCCACTGCATGATAAAGATGAATGGGAGATAATCCTTCCTAAATTTCAAGGGGAAGAGTGGGAAGTACCAACTGAACATTTGCTGGACTTTCATGAATTTATTCATCGACTCCATATCATGCATGAATATGTTTAGATTAAGCTTTTCAAGTATTCATTAAGCAGGATTGCTCATGATTGGTGTCAATTTCTTCCCATTACAAGTGTCAGCTCTTTGACATATTTTCATGCAACTTTCAATTCGTTTTGTAAGGATTATTTTTCAGCTGAGTATCTTTATGAAAACTGTTGTGATGAGTTTTCTTTGCTTTATAAAGATTCTGCCTGTCACAAAGATTAGTTTTGTGATGAAGCTGTTGTTCTGGAAGAAAGAATTTTCCATGAAGATCATGAGGTGTTGAATGATATTCATTATGATAGAAATAACATAGAAACATCTAGCATCATATCAGATGTGTCTGTTGTTTTAAGAGTTCATAAAGATCAACACGTCTCTTCTGAATATTCCAATGTTGAAGAGCAAGTGTATTCTGCATTGGATGTTTCTCCTGATTGTGAAGCTGAGATAGATGAAAAACTAGTAGCAAAAGCTAGGGAAGATTCCTCTATGTTTTTTCCTAGTTTTTCAAAGTCGAAGGCAGAGTTTGTTTGTTTCTCTTATAAAGGAAATGCAGAGGATATTCCTGTCCTGGAAACTGATGTTTTTGGCAGTCCTATTTATGATAAAGAAATTGTTTCAAATACTACCAGGAACAACCAAGTTTTGATGAATATCCCAGTGAAGATGATGAAGAGAAAATATTTTCCATGGTTCTTGTTTACGATGATTATGAATATGATCCTTGGGAGAGCCACGAAGGAGAAAAGGAGGAGATAAATGTATAGTTTATCTCCTGTCCAAAACATATAAGTGAGAAAATATCACCTAAGATTAGCCAACCCGCATCAACCCTCCACCCACTTGTACACTCTGAGAACATCGAATGACGGGTGAGAAACAATGAAGTACATGAGGTAATTTCTTACTAGTGGAGATTTCCTGATTATAAATTTAGTGACCCTGTAGGGTTGCATTTGGAGCTGTGTTTTCCACAAGCATTGGAGCCTGCAATATTATTCATTTTGTCATCATTTGGGGGTATTGTCAGTGTTCCAAGACATGTTTTCTTTATGCTGTCATACTTCCTTTACCTTTTGTGAATCATTTGCAGTGACGAGAAGAATTATATTACCAGACAGTCTGGGTGGCTATGGTGGAAGTTTTCTTTCACCTAGTACTTTGTAAAAATCAGTTAGCCTAGGATTGTACATAAATAAGCTCCTTCTGGAGCCCATGTGTTTGTTTTCAGTTTTTAGTAGAGTAGTGTACATATTTACCTGTTTTCTTCAACGAAAGTTTTGAGCTAGACTCCCTAACCCAATGGATAAGGCACTGCAACTGCGCGTTCTTGGCAGCTCGCAGGGAGCATGCCATCCCCTGTGGAGCCAAATGTTATCATATGAAGTTGTCAAGGGCCGTAAGTGTGTGTCGAATATACCCGAGTCTATGTCCTTGCCCTATTTTTCTCTCTTTCGTAGGCCATGTCTTTTAATTTTTCCCTTTTAGCCGACAATGTCATTTTTTTGTTTGCCCCTTTCTGTTTGAGTGCTCAACTCCTTTGCCTCTATCATTGGTCCTTCTGTTTTCCCGAGATCTCCACCAGTCACCCAAGTCTTTGCTTACACGGGACACAACCATGAACACAAGCACAACTTTATTAGAAGTATGTTTTAGGATTGAAGCATAAGCATAAGGCAATTTTAATCTTTCAGCGGAGAAGATTCTAGGAACAGTCCAGATCAGTGGCTCATGGGTGTTCGGGAGTGAAAACTTGTGTGAAGTATATCACTAGAGAAAAAGGACCCGAAGAGAATATGAACCATTAATCTTAAAGGGGACAGGTGGCAGTTGATCCAAGCCTTTGGGGAAATGAGCTTCAAAATATTTGAAATGACAAGTGCTTAGAAATCCCAAAGGGTCGAAGTCCTAAGTCTCGAAGAGCCAAAGCTGCCGAAGTGCCAAATTTATCGAAGCTGCCAAAGTGGCAGAAGGCCCGAAGTCCCGAAGGCCCAAAATGGATTTGAGTCATTGATCTCAAGGGTCCACATGTCATCATATCTTTAGCTCTGGGTAAAAGTGGCAGAAGGCAGAGGAGGTTTGAGGTTTGAAAAGTCCGAAGCCTGAATCACGAAGAAAGTCTCAGTCGTCGATTCAAAAAGGGAAGATCTGATCCATTGATTTGGAGGGGGAGGATTTGAGCCGCTGATTGTCAAGCCTCATCCAATATCATTATATCGATGACCACAGTCCATTGAGGGAACACAACATGCTTGGGCGATAAATTTCTTGAGCGGTCCCGCAATTGAAACCATGGTAATTCAAAAGTGATACATGGCGAAGGGAGATGGATTGCAGGCCCAAAAGTGGTCTAAATACAAACCACCTTTGAGAGGCCCCTCAATCATGTGATCATACAACATCCTATCCAAGAGCATCATGTGGCCTCCCCCTGAGCATTAAGCCATGTCGCAATCCCGCGAAAAGGCAGTGACTCAAAGAAGAGATGGTGGTTGAAACCTCAACTCACTCCATAAGTGGAAGGCATGGAAGGCCTGATGGTGGGGAATGAACTGTCGACTTGTGGTACCCCTGTGGACAAATTTTCCTGCAGACCCATGCTGATATGAGCTCATGTCTGACAAAGGGATACATGCATAGTCTGACAGAAGAATGCTCCAAGCAAAGCTTTGCATGTGGTGATTAGATCACACTCCTGAGAGTCAGGCACTGATCCGAGTATAAAAGAGATCAATTTAGATTTTGTAAAGGGGGGTAGTTTTGGCCCAGGCTGGGAGAAAGCTTTGAGAGCTTTTATGACTGTATTTTTGCTGTAAGCTCGAGGGCCTGGATTGTAAATTGTTATGTTAATGAAGATTCCTTTAATTTGTTATATCAGACCGTCTTCTTAGTTTTCATTTTTTGTTTCTCTTTCTTGTATGGATGTAATCTCTCCAATTTATGGATTCCCGAGGTGATGGAGGATCTATTGCCATCATGCCCATCTTTCATGGTACAACATACATTTCTATTTCCCATTCCCGTCTGAATGTAATCTCTCTGATTTATGGATTCCTGATGCAATGGAGGATATGTTGCCGTCATGCCTGTTATCCCCGTTTTCATGGGATAACTAGGATATCATGTCTCGAGGCCCATAGGTCCTAGACATGGAGTACCGAGAGTAGGATTGAACTGAGCATAGCCCTGGAGGGCCCATCTTTATTCTCTTTCATCAGACTCATCCTATTAGCAGTAGCATCATCCATCACCTTCGGCTTGGACTTGTATCGGAGAAGACTCTTGGTCCATGAGGTAATTGGTCCAGGTATCATGGTATGTGTCACTTTTGATCATTATAACCTTTAGATATATGCATCTTAATCCTTTTATTTCTGACAACTGCTTGGATCTTACATTAACCCACTTGACCATGTTTGGGGGGATTGACAGGGTGTCCTAGCAAGCCTGTACCCATAGGTTTTGGTTTTCCACTGGGGGGATTTCTGAAGAGCCATCATATGCTCCCATCATATCATCACTTTTCATCTTATCTCCCACTCACCTGTCCCATTCCCCTAGTCTGAGCATTAGGATGATTTGTTTGTGGGGTTGCACCTTATCTCATGGGAAGAAGGGGTTAAAGGACCAGAAGGTAAAAGTAGATGGTAAAAGATAAAATCCATAAATAATGAAACCTAGAGATGCCTCGCCCAAGGATCCCCGAGAAGGCAATAAAAAGCCTCTCAGAAAGAAATAAGAGGGACCCGAAGAAAAATAACAAAAACAAGACCTAGCCAAGAGGATAGGGGGTCTCATCACGAGCTAGCCTATTATGTCCATGGGTACCTAACAGCATGACATTGCCACTATCTAGTTACCATGCCAGGGCAATGACCTTTGGTTGCATGGCCAAGGGAAAGAGGGTCTCATCACGAGCCAGCCTTATCATCTCTGTAAAAGTGCTTGTGGGTAACACTGTCAGATATGGTCACCATGCCAAGGCAGTGTTCTCTAGTTAGTCCTTGAAATAAAAACAAAAAGCAAATGAAGAAAATAAAATAATAAAGGCAATAAAGGGTTTGGAAAAAATTGCATCCATGACGGGTACAGCTCGCCTTCTACAAAGGCACCCACAGGTAATACCATGCATACCTGTCTCTCACTCTACCCGTATGTCTGGACATCCCTTGACCACATCACCTCATTTTACATGGCTTGGATGATACCCCTTGGAGACTTTCCTTTCCTTATGGATACTAGCCCAATAGGGTGTTTTGTCTTTTTCTTCAGCCTTGTATTGTAGGTCTTTGTAATATCTTTGAGCTATTGAATGATATATTAGGGTTTTTATGCATATGTTTGATAACATTAATGATGAGACATGATTAACATTGCTATGATCCATGTGACTAATGATCCCATGGAGGGCGAAGTGTTTGATGTGCAGGACCATGCCCGACGGACAGGTACCAATTGGACCGATACACATGGGGAAATGATTAGTTCAGACCTCCATGGGTCTGAAGAGCCGATCAAATGGTTGCCGGGACCCCATCAGGGGTAGAGACAGGATAGTGTTTGACCAAGCTTTTTCACATGAGAAGAAGAAGGATGTTCCATCAGGGACACTTTGGCTGAGCCCAACCCAGGGGGTTTGACCCACTTCTAGTGGAACGTTTCCCTTTGATGGCCCAAGACATCACCTAGGAGCCATTGACATCACCTTGAGCATGTGGCAGTTTGACAGGGCAGCTGGCACGTGTGGCATGATTGGGAGGCCCAAAGAGGGCCAACGTTTTGTTATTTTGTGCTGCATTTGCCCTAAAAAGGGGCTAACGTCTCCCTCAGTAGGGATTGACATCTTGCTTATGCTCAGTTAGGGCTTTGATTTGACAAATTAATGTAAAAACAATATAGTTTTGGTTTGTAGCCTTGTCGGCTATTTTTAATGACCTAAATTTAATTAAAGGTCATGATACAGTATATATTGAGGAGTTTTCCCCTCAATTTGACATAACACACAACTCACTCTCTTGTGAGATCTGATTTTTGCGACCTAGTTGGGGTATTTCATCTTTTAAGTGAGGAGCACTTATTGAAGGAAGGATTTTCTTGGCATTTTTGGCATTTCTATTGAAGGAAGGGTTACAACTAGGGTTTGCATTGCTATTTCTTCATGATATGTAAGTGTATTTTCTGCAAAACTTCTTAATTGAATGGTTGTAGGCTTGTATTCTTGCATTTATTATAAATTTGCTTATTTAAAACCCTAGGTGACAAGCACACAAGTAGGTCCTTGTTTCATGTCCCCTAAAAGAGAAATATTCAGCCATTGAAGAAGGAAGGAAGATCCTAGCCTTTGCTACACTTTTTTTACTTCTTCCCTTGTGCTAGCCATGCTTTTAAAAGTTAAGAAGGAAGAGACGTCCCAAGCCTAGGTTATCTACACCTAGGGCTGTCCTGCTTCTAGGGTTTGGTGATAGGGCCTTTCCATTGCAACATTCTCCCTCACCTTACTCTCTTGTCTTGACTTATCCTTTATGCTAGCCATTTTGCTAAGTTTAACCTAAGGAAGGAGGAAAGAGCACGAGGCCTTGCTTAAGCAACACCAGAGTGAGCCTCTTTCCCCTAGGGTTTTGATTCTAGGGCCCTGCCATTGTAGCACCTTAGAACCCTTCCCTCTTGTCCTTAGCCTCTTATCCCTTCAAATTTGCATCCTCTCTTTAATTGACTCCATCTACCCCTAGGCACTGATCTTAGATCCACAACGTTGAAGTGATAGTGCTCAAACAACTTCTTAAAACTCTTAAATTTGAAACCCTAACTAACTAGCTAACCCTAATTAGGCTGACGTCACACTTGGTTATTCCATCTTGACGCAACACTTTTTGTTGATAATCAATTAGATGATGATTAAGAGAATTTATTGAGTAAAGGATTGATTAAATACATTGTTGGCTACATCATCTCAATATTTATTGATGAATTGATATTTCTCCACTGCTATATTGATAAACGTTGATCTCATTGATATCTATTGTTTTAATTTCCTATATATTGAT
>ML785839.1:189261-207457 GCA_009831015.1 Picea engelmannii | reverse complement strand
ATTTATTGAGTAAAGGATTGATTAAATACATTGTTGGCTACATCATCTCAATATTTATTGATGAATTGATATTTCTCCACTGCTATATTGATAAACGTTGATCTCATTGATATCTATTGTTTTAATTTCCTATATATTGATGTCAGATAGTTATATGAACTAATAACCCACTGAATTATAGCCTGCATATATTATTTTGCTATTGTATTGTTCTAGGCAGGTTTTCTCATTTGGGGCTATACTTCATTATTGGCTGATTAGCCAAACTATCTGACCTTGGTGGTAACCTGTGAGGAGGAAATTTTTCTTTGAACTTTACACTTTGGCCTCTTCAAAACCCCAGGTTACCAGGGACGTCTCCCCTAGGCTAACCTCCCTAAATACAAAGAACCTCCCCATTGTGGTGACATTGGGTGGGATAGGTTCCTGTTACGCCAGTTTGGCTTCTATCCTCTAGCCATTTGACCTAGCTATAAACTGTGCGATAACATTTTGGTGCCATTGCCGGGGAACACTGAGTCAATTCTCCTCAGACGACAAACCTTATCGGTAAGCTTTGCCTCAGAGCCTTATCTTACAAGCTTACCTGGCGACTCCACTAGGGTGTTTTCCCTTTTCTTTGATGATTTCAAGAAAATCATCTGGCAACTCCACACATAGCTAATGAAGACTCATAGTGGGCGTTAGTATATACTTTCATCTACTACTGTGACCTCCACAAATCCTGTCGCCCTTGTAAGTTCTCCCAAGTGGTCTCATAAAGAACTTTTTGGTCCTTTAATCTTACCTAACACCCAAGGGGGGTTACATGATCTACCCAAGAAGGTCGAGTCCTGGATACCTAAGTTCTCAGGGGAAGATGGATCCTATGGAAACTCTCACTGGACTGAATTTTGTGATGCATTCCAGTTTCACCAATCTAGACAAGAACACCCCGATGTATTTTTAACCCTCTTTGTGATCTCACTCACTGGAAGTGCTAGAAGATGGATAAACAAACTCTCGAAAGGAAGCATCAAAACCCCTAAAGATCTTGAACAAGCCTTCAAGAAAGATTGGTGTGAAAAAGAAAGAATGGATTCCCTTTACTCTCAATACACTAATATTTGCAAAGCCTCTAGTGAGGGCATTAGGGATTTCAATGATAGGTTCAACCTTCTACTCAAGAAGATCAGTCCTAGTTTCTCAGAAGAAGCTGTCCTCCAACACTACTTGAACTCGTTGGAAAGAGTTTTGTAGTTTACTCTCAAAGATCGGTCACCCTCGACTCTAGAAGAATTACAAGACTTTTCTTGTCAGATTGAGAAGAACCTTGAGTTTGAAGACTACATCCATCAAGTCAATCTCTCTCAAAATAATGACCCCAAGGAATCTAGTGATGAGGATGTCACCAAAGTTGAGCTTAAGTTCCTAGAAATTCTTGAAGTAAAACTCATGCCTCCCAAAAGGAAATGGAATGCAGCTTTCTCAAACACAAGCAATGTTCTAAATGTCCCAAGACAACATGAACCATCCGAGGATTCGGGCATGGCCACTCACAAAAAACCTAACTTTGAAGATTCCTTGTTTGTCTTAAACACACTAATGTTAGAATATCAAGATATGAGTGAAGCCGATAAGTCTGAAGAAACCGATCCAAGCACTAGTATGTCCTGTATTCTGTAAAGGGTTAAAAGGATTCGTGAAATGTTGAAAATTTCTTTCCTAAAAAAACTAGACTCGGATGACCAATTACCTTTTAAGGGGATTCCCACACTATTACATACTGGTCATTCTGAGAAGGATGAACAAACACCCTTTTCAGTGGATCCATACTTGTTTCAAGATTGTCCCACTTTTCCCTTGACAGGAGAAGACACAGATTGGGGTGATTATCCCGATGATGCCTCTAATACCTCTGAAGATTCAAATGAATACAACTATCCAGTATAGAGAGTAAGTATTTTCATTGAGTGGAACGAAGATGTTTTCAAAGACTTAGAAGTTCCAAGCACCATCATTGTGGATGAAAACCCTTGGTGTTTTCAATGTAGTGAAGCACACTGGGAACATGAGTTTCCTTACAGTAGTGGTGGCCATCAACAAATAAACAATATAGACTACTTCATAGAAGGCCCTGAAATAAATATCACCACTGAAGAGCATCAAGAGGCCATGAAAGAAGTAGCCAGGTCAGCTAGGATGGCGGTAATAAACAAACTAGACTAGGAATCAAAAGAAAAGCTAAAGAAACAAGAGTTCCAGGTGTATAGAAGAAAGAGGGTAGACTGACCTTCCACTGACCAAACAAAAAACCCACCTATGGATGTAATCTTTCCTAAAACATCCAATACTGAAAGGGTTAACCTGAACTTTGACCTTGAAGGGGCATTATCCAAGATGTTTGTAACCATCCCTTTGAGAGAAGTCATCAAGGTACCATCTATCAAAGAGAGATTTGACAACTTTTTCCAAGGATCAGATGGACCATTGAAAGATGGAACTATTGGTCATATCCAGAATGTACCTGTAACTACAACTTATGTGCAAAATCCCAGTGATTCCATCAAAGATGACAAAGCACGTGAAAAAACCAGGCTGACTCCTCATAAATATTCTCCAGAAGATACGCCTTTTGTAAAGGAGGAAAATTTGAATCAGATTAAATGGATCAAGAAAGAGGAATACCAACAACTCATGGACGATCTCAAAGGTCAGGAATCAGAGACTGCGAAAATACTAAAGAAGGTGGAAGATGATGTACGGATCCATCATTCGCAACAGGAAATATTTATAGTAGAATCCCAGCCACCTCCCTCTACACAATACACCAGGGTTATTCAAGGAACGACCAATTTCAGAGTCAAAGAGTACAAGGAGGGAGACGTGGTTTGGATGTTGGATGCCAATAAAGGGAAGCCTACTAATATCAAAGGAAATGATCATTTTTGTCTTGGCCCTTTTAAGGTCGGAAGAAAGTCAATTAATGACTCTTATTACCTATCTACACTGGAGGGACAAAGGTGCATAGTGCCTGTCAGCGGATGCCTCCTCAAACCCCACCAGGATGGGGTGAACTGACTTCATAGGTAAGTACAGGTAAGTAGGCATTTTTTCGTGTATTGTACCATTTGCATTTCATGTTAGTTTGCTTCTACATTTGCATATTGATTGTTTTATTTCAGTTATATATATACATATGTCTATATATGCGGGGTGGCAATACCACCCCATTTTTGTTACTGATGCCCCTATCGAGTTTGAGAAGGTCTACAGGTTATGCCAGAGGTGTTGAGGTTCTCATGCGCTCTACGGTGAGAACATGTCCTCAAGTTGGAGCCAGATGTTATCCCTGTTTTCATGGTATAACTAGGAGATCATGTCTCAAGGCCCACAGGTCCTAGACGTGGAGTACTGAGAGCACGATTGACCTGAGCATAGCCTTGGAGGGCCCATATTTCTTCTCTTTCATCAGAATCATCCTATCAGCAGTAGCAGCATCCATCACCTTCGACTTGGACTTGTATAGGAGAATACTCTTGCTCCATGAAGTAATTGGTCCAAGTATCATGGTATGTGTCACTTTTGATCATTATAACCTTTAGATACATGCATCTTACTCCTTTTATTTCTAACAACTGCTTGGATCTTACATTATCCCACTTGACCATGGTTGGGGGGATTGATAGGGTGTCCTAGCAAGCCTATACCCATAGGTTTTGGTTTGCCACCGGGGGGATTTCTGAAGAGCCATCGTCCGCTCCCATCATATCGTCACTTTTCATCTTATCTCCCACACACCTATCCCATTCCCCTAGTCTGGGTATTAGGATGATCTGTTTGTGGGGTTGCACCTTATCTCATGGGAAGAAGGGGCTAAAGGCATAGAAGGTAAAAGAAGCTGGTAAAAGATAAAAGAAATAAATAATGAAACCTAGAGATGCCTCGCCCAGGGATCCCGGAGAAGGCAATAAAAAGTGTCTTAGCAAGAAATAAGAGGGACCCGAAGAAAAATAACAAAAACAAGACCTAGCCAAGAGGATAGGGGGTCTCATCACGAGCCAGCTGATTATGTTCATTGGTACCTAACAACATGACATTACCACTATCTGGTTACCACGCCAGGGCAATGACCTTTGGTTGCATGGCCAAGGGAAAGGGGGTCTCATCATGAGCCAGCCTTATCATCTCTGTGAAAGTGCTTGCGGGTAACACTGTTAGCTCTGGTCACCACGACAAGGCAGTTTCCTCTAGTTAGTCCTTGAAATAAAAACAAAAAGCAAACGAAGAAAAGAAAAGAGTAAAGGCAATAAAGGGTTTGGAAAAAATTGCATCCATGACAGGTACATCTCGCCTTCTACAAAGGCACCCACAGGTAATACTATGCATCCCTGTCTCTCACTCTACCTGTATGTCTGGACATCCCTTGACCACATCACCTCATTTTAGATGTCTTGGATGATACCCCTTGGAGACTTTCCTTTCCTTATGGATACTAGCCCAATAGGGTGTTTTGTCTTTTTCTTCAGCCTTGTATTGTAGGTCTTTGTAATATCTTTGAGCTATTGAATGATATATCGGGGGTTTTATGCATATATTTGATAACATTAATGATGAGACGTGATTAACGTTGCTATGATCCCTATGACTAATGATCCCATGGAGGGTGAAGTTTTTGATGTGCAGGACCATGCCCGACGAACAAGTACTAGTTGGACTGGTACACATGGGGAGATGATTAGATCAGACCTCCATGGGGATGAAGAGCCCATCAGATGGTTGCTGGGACCCCATCAGGGGCAGAGACAGGACAGTGTTTGACCGAGATTTTGCACATGAGAAGAAGAAGGACGTTCCATCAGGGACACTTTGGCTGAGCCCAACCTAGGGGGTTTGACCCACTTCCAGTGGAACGTTTCCCTTAGATGGCCCAGGACGTCACCTAGGAACCAGTGACATCACCTTGAGCATGTGGCAGTTTGACAGGGAAACTGGCACGTGTGGCATGATTGGGAGGCCTAAAGAGGGCCAACATTTTGTCATTTTGTGCTGCATTTGCCCTAAAAAGGGGCTAACGTCTCCCTCAGTAGGGCTTGACGTCTTGCTTATGCTCAGTTAGGGCTTTGATTTGACAAATTAATGCAAAAATAATATAGTTTTGGTTTGTAGCCTTGTCGGCTATTTTTAATGACCTAAATTTAATTAAAGGTCATGATACAGTATATATTGAGGAGTTTTCCCCTCATTTTGACATAACACACAACTCACTCTCTTGTGAGATCTGATTTTTTCTCCCTAGTTGGGGCATTTCATCTTTTAAGTGAGGCACACTTGTTGAAGGAAGGATTTTCTTGGCATTTTTGGCATTTCACTTGAAGGAAGGTTTACAACTAGGGTTTGCATTGCTATTTCTTTATGATATGTAAGTGTATTTTCTACAAAACTTCTTAATTGAATGGTTATATGCTTGTATTCTTGCATTTATTGTAAATTTGCTGATTTAAAACCCTAGGTGACAAGAACACAAGTAGGTCCTTGTCTCATGTCCCCTAAAAGAGAGATATTCAGCCATTGAAGAAGGAAGGAAGAGCCTAGCCTTTGCTACACTTTTCTTACTTCTTCCCTTGTGCTAGCCGTGGTTTTAAAATTTAAGAAGGAGGAGACATCCCAGGCCTAGGTTATCTACACCTAGTGCTATCCTACTTCTAGGGTTTGGTGATAGGGCCTTGCCATTGCAACACTCTCCCTCACCTTACTCTCTTGTCTTGACTTATTTTTTTTGCTAGCCGTTTTGCCAAGTTTAACCTAAGGAAGGAGGAAAGAGCATGAGGCCTTGCTTAAGAAACACCGGAGTGAGCCTCTTTCCCCCTGGGTTTTGATTCTAGGGCCCTGCCATTGTAGCGCCTTAAAACCCTTCCCTCTTATCCATTCAACTTTGCGTCCTCTCTTTAATTGACTCCATCTACCCCTAGGCACTGATCTTAGATCCACAATGTTGAAGTGATAGTGCTCAAACAACTTCTTAAAAATCTTAAATTTGAAACCCTAACTAACTAGCTAACCCTAATTAGGATGACATCACACTTGGTTATTCCATATTGATGCAACACTTTTTGTTGATAAGAAATTAGATTATGGTTAAGAGCATTCATTGAGTAAAGGATTGATTAAATACATTGTTGGCTCCATCATCTGAATATTTATTGATGAATTGATATTTCTCCACTACTACATTGATAAACGCTGATCTCATTGATATATATTGTTTTAATTGCTTATATATTGATGTCAGATAGTTATATGAAGTACTAACCCACTGAATTATAGCCTACATATATTATTTTGCTATTGTCTTGTTCCAGGCAGGTGTTCTCATTTGGGGCTATACTTCATTATTGGCTGATTAGCCGGACTATCTGACCTTGGTGGTAACCTGTGAGGAGGAACTTTTTCTTTGACCTTTACACTTTGGCCTCTTCAAAACCCCAGGTTACCGGGGACATCTCCCTTGGGATAACCTCCTTGAATAGAAATAACCTCCCCATTGTGGTGACATTGGGTGGGGTGGGGTAGGTTCTTGTTATGCCAGTTTGGCCTCTATCCTCTATCCATTTGACCTAGCCATAAATTGTGCGATAAAAATGCCCATATTTCATGGTTCAACAAACGTCCTATGCTTTTCTTCTTGTCTAGATCATTGTAAACCCCCTGATTTATGGATTCCTAAGGTAGTAAAGGATCTGTTGTCATCTTGCCCATTTTTTTATGGTTTATCATTCAGACACTTGCTGGCTTTCTCCTTCCCACCACCATTTAAATTCTTTGTCTGATAGGGAGCTTAAATGCCTTCATTGAGCATACTGTTTATGAATCCATATCCCAATGGCCCATCACTGATCTGCAATGATCTCCATTGTCTTTCCTTTCCTTAAAGTCTCGCTGACTCACCCACTCACACCCTTTTAATCCACAAATATTTTGATGGGTATTGGGCTTATCCTCTTGCATTCGGAGGGTTACTCTCAGTGCTAACACTTATAAGGGCCATAGTACTTTGGTGATAATTTATTATCCTTCTTAGCTTGCTTAAGGGACATCTTTTTGTATGGTTTTAGTCTTAAAAACACCCAATCCTCTACTTCAAAATTTCTTTCACTAAGATGTTGATCTGCTTATTGTTTCATTCGATTCCGTGCTATGGTCAGGTTGTCTTTTAAGAGTTGGAGAATTTATTGTTGATGCTTGATGTTATCTTCCACTGCTTGAACCTTAGATTTTTATTTTAGAGAAGAAGTGATGGAAGGTGGGTGATATCCATAGAGTGCCATAAATGGTGTCATTTTTGTTGGAGTATGAAAGGAAGTGTTATACCACCATTCTGCCAAGGGTAACCACTTGAACCATTATGTTTGTTTAATAGAGACAAAGCAACGAAAGTAGCCTTCTAAACATTTGTTCATTATCTGGGTTTGTCCATCAGATTGATGATGATAAGATGAGATATGAGCCAATTGAGTACCCAAATAAGAAAATAATTTTGTCCAAAAATGTCCAGTGAAGATGGGATCTCTGTCACTTACAATAATCTTTGGGATTCCATGTAGCATTTGAACTGTCTCCATGAATGCGGTGGAAACTGTACTGGCTTTGAAAGGATGAGAGAGTGCACAAAAGTGTGCATACTTGGTCAGTCTGTCAATTATCACCATGATGACACTCTTTCCTTTAGAATTTAATAAACCCGTGATGAAATCCATGGAAACCTCCTCCCAACACTTACTTGGGATGACTAATGGTTGTAAAAGACCTAGGGTCTTAATTTTTTCCACCTTATTTCATTGGAAAGCCAAACATTCCGACACAAACCGTTCAACATCAATTTTAAGGCCATCCCAAAAAAATTCCTTCTTGACCCTATGGTAGGTTTTCAAAAATCCCGAGTGCCCTCCTACCGGAGAGGTGTGCAATTCCAAGAGAACCTTTTTTCTGAGTTGGGATTTCTTACATAAATATAAGAAATCTTTGTACCATAGTGAATCTTTTTTCCATGTAAATGTATCTGATGCACTGAAATCCTACTGCAACCTTTAAATGAGAGTCCACACATTTTGATCATTCTTCCATTCATCCCTCAATTCTATTATCCAATCAGGTTGGATGATCGAGATAACACGGAGAAAGGAATCAACATCTTCATCCTTTCTTGAGAGTGAATCTACCACAACATTTTTCTTCCCTTTTTTGTAGATGATTTCAAAATCATAAGCCAACATCTTGGTCACCCATTTTTGTTCTTCTTCTGAAGATAGTCTTTGTTGCAAGAAGTATTTAAGACTATCATGACATGTTTTTACCTTGAAGTGCCTACCTATTAGGTAAGGGCACCATTTCTTCAATTCATGTATTATTTTCATCATTTTATTCTCATAAATGGGTTTGTGTAAGTCCTTTCCCTTGAGTGTCCAACTTTAAAAAGCAAGTGGCCTTCCTTATTGCATTAGAACAACACCAATGCCATTTTTCTGAGGAATTTCATTCCATAATAAAGGTTTTTGTGAAGTCTGGTGTGGTCAAGATAAGAGCTTTTCACATCGCCTATTTAAGTTGTTCAAAAGCTTGAGTTGCCTATGGAGTCCATGAAAGTGAATCCTTCTTATTTAATGTCATTAAATGTGTTTCTATTCTTCCATAGTTCTGAACAAATTTGCGGTAGTAAGATGTCAAAACCAAAAATTCTCTAAGATTCTTCAATGTTTTGGGAATTAGCCAGTCCATCATGGCCTTAATATTGTTAGAGTCTACCTTGAAACGTTCGTGAGATATAATATGACCCAAATACTCTACCTTGTTCACCCCAAAGAAACATTTGGATGGTTTGGCATATAGTTGTTGCTCCTTTAGTAGTTATAGAACCTTGTCAACATGTCGAGCATGATCCTCCCAAGACTTGCTATATATTAGTATATCATCAAAAAATACTAACACACATTTTCGAAGGAAGGGATTTAAAATGGAATTCATCAACCCTTGGAATGTGGAAGGTGCATTCATAAGGCCAAAAAACATGACTAAAATATCATAATGGCCTTCATAAGTTCAGAATGTCGTTTTTGGGATATCTTCTTCCTTCATTCTAATATGATGATACACTGAACGAAGATCCAACTTTGTGAAGTAGATTACTCGATGTAGTTCATCTAACAATTCATCAATGACGAGAATGGGAAACTTATATTTAATAGTGATCTTTTTGAGATCTCTATAATCTGGACACATACGCCATGATCCCTCTTTCTTGAGTACCATTACCACCGGTGCAGAGTAAGAACTTTGGCTAGGTCAAATAATGCCAACCTCTAAAATTTCTTCAACCATACACTCAATTTCACTCTTCCGGGCATAAGGGTATCTGTAAGGCCTGATGTTAGGAGGAACACTCCCAAGAATTAGGTGAATATCATGATCACGATTTCAAGTGGGTGGAAGACCTATGAGAATATCTTCAAATACTTTGGAATTCTTATCAATGATCCCTTGGAGATATAGGGGAATGTATGGCTTAGATGTTTGAACATATAGTGAGCATAGTTGTACAATTACACCCTGATGCCCCTTTTTCAATAATTTTTTCATTTCGTTAGAGCTTATCACCTTACTGGGTTTCCATGTGATACCCCTTAACTCAATTTCCTTTCCTTCCAATGAAAATTTCATGAAAAGTTCTTTAAAATTAAAATCCAATGTTCCCGATTATTGTAACCATTGGACTCCTAGTATGACATCAACACCACCCATGGGTATAGCTATCATTGGACTATTCATTACATATTCCTCCATAGTAATATTGATCTTATGGCATTTTCCTGAGCAATTGATAGTTCCTCCATTTGCAATCATTACTTGAAACTATGACACTAGATATATAAAGCAATTGAGAGATTTGGATAATTTACAGTGAATAAAATTATGAGCACTACCAGAATCAATTAGGACTATTACCTTTTCCTTTTTGATATATCCTTTGATCTTGAGGGTTTGAGGAGTGCTAATTCTAGCCAATGCATTACATGATATCGTGGGAGTCAACTCTTTAGAAGAAACATCTTCTACGTTTTCATCTTGAGATGGTTCTTTTTCTTCTTCCTCTTCACAATCTATGTAGAATAATTTGTTCTCACCACACTTATATTAATTAATGTACTTTCTATCACAATTAAAGCATAAACCTTTTTATTTTCTTTCCTCCAATTGTTGAGGTGTCAACCTTGTAGGGTGCGGTGTTTTAGAATAAGGAATATTATTCTCTTGATAGATGTTAGGAGTGGTCCTTTTAGTAGCCATATCCATATTTTTTCTTTCAACATTTCTCGCCACCCTGAACACATTCTCCAATGATTTGGGTTCCCAAAAGCGAACCTCATGTTGAATGTTATCCTTTAAAGTTCCTATGAATACATCAATCAGGTGCTCATAAAGAATATTTGTTACCTTTATATTCAATCTTTGGAATTTCTCAATGTGCTCCACAACTAAACCCTTTTGCTTGAGATTTATCAATTGGATAAAGAAGGCATTTCTCCTTTTATCCTCATAGTGTGCTATCATTTATTCTGTGAAAATTGTTCAAGTGACAAGTAATTTGCGAGAACAAAGGCATCGATACCACAAAAATTGTTTGGGTTCTAAATATAAATAAGAAATTCGTACCTTTTGTGTGTGTGGCACATCATGTAGATCAAATAAATACTCCATCTGAAGTATCCATGTGATTGGATGCTTGCCATCAAACTTCCTCATATCGATCTTAGGAAAGATGTTGGTCTTCAACCCAAAGTTGGAGTTTCTCTAGTCTTGATTCATCTTCCTTGTGTCTGCATCATGAATTTCATGGGATACATTTTCACTTTTAGGTGGCCCCTCTATTAGGAAAATTTTCAATCCTTCCATGATATCCCTTTTTAAACCATTCATATTAGTATCCATTATTGCCTCCAACTTAGCTTCAGCTGAATCCATTATCCCTTCTAGTTCATATTTTGTTACTTTCTTCTTTTGTAAATCATTTATGTCCATGCACATTTCTTCACCTTCATCAAGAGTCCAAGTAGGCTGTCTGAAGGCTTATTTGGTCTCTAATTTCCCTTTTTTGGTTGCATGTTGGCCAAGTATCATTTTTAAAACTTGATTTTGAGGTGGTTCTGCTAGATTATTTTTCTTCTGCCGTATCTCCAAAATTTCATCCCTTCTGGGTTTAAAAATTTCGTTCTATAGTTCTCTGATATGTCTTCTCTGTAATTCCATAGGTCTGATCAAAATTGGATGTTCCAAGTGGAAGTTATGGTAACTTCCCCACACCTTGCTGATTTTTGGCCCTTCTAAGAGAGCGTACTTGTAAAGTGTTCGAAGAGCACAATATTTGATATTTGATTTTGAAAATTGTGACAGAAATACTATAGACTATCCACTGTCCAATGCAATTGGTCTCAATTAATTTTGATACTCATTGAAGAATATATCACTATTTTACCCGAAACACCTTTTTGAGACTAGTTAATATGACTAGTCAACTACCCTATCTTACACAGGATGTATCTACAAAAGTAGGATGACCTAGAACCTAGAATTTTTATCACAACTACCTTGATAATTTCTATGAATAAAATCCAAGTTTCAGGGTCTGATATGTCACATAAAATATTTTATAGAAATTCTTTTATGATGTCTAAATTCAGGATGATTCCATAACCCTATCTTACAGATGCTATATCTCTGAAAGTATAAGGCCTTAGAAGCATAAATTTGAACCCCAAGTACCTTGATCTGTCTACTAGATATGCTCCAAGTATTTCCTTCTGAAACATCATAGAAAACAAGTTATAGCAAAAATTCCAGGGTGTCTCAGATGTAGCAGTGAAACCCTAAGACCTTGAGATCTGATACCAAATGTTAAGAACCAAATATCAAAATACCATAAAAAACCTTAGAATAAGTACTCAACACCTTGACAAAGGGATAATTTGAGATAATAAGCCTCTTAGAGGGGGTAACCTCCTTATACACCACACAAATTTACAAATACAAGATGATTCCAAATGAAAAGGTCTCCTTGGTGTATATAGGAGACAAGGAGGTACAATTACAACTAATGGACCCAAGCTGACATAAATAAAATAAAAATAATAATGTAATATGCCCTAATGAATGGGAAATGTGACACTATTTAGGGCTTAACAATGAGATAGTATTTTATTCTCTTTTGAAGTTTAATATAACTTTGCATGATTAATCCCAACTTTTGTTAAGATTATCACTAACTAGCTAGTCACAACAAACATCTTATAGAAATGTACAATAGCCTTTTGGAGCACTCTTAGGTGCCTCCCAAGGAAGAAAACCTCAGATTCACTCCATTTATTTATAGTCTAGATTTGTTCATGCTTTTAAAGACTTACTCCACGTTTTTGAACCTCATTTTTCTTCCTATAGGAGTTTCCTGTAGAAACTTTATAGTTCATGTAGAATTGCACAGTTCTTGTAGAAATATCTTGTAGGTTTGTTTCATCTTTATATTTTGACTTAGCTTAAACTTGTTTTTATAAAAGCATCCATAAACAAGAAAAAAACATTTAGACTAACATTGATCAAAGGGTTAGACAATTAACTTGTTTTATTCATGCATTAGTGTAGCTTTACTTCTGTTATAGCTTTCTGTCATAACTTAGATTGAATTCATATTCTTGCTTTCAGTTTAATCTTCTTGATTCATTATTATTTAATGAAGTTAGAATAAGTTTTATCCATGCAATCTAGATTAGTTGTACTTTCAGATTGTTTGTTTCCTTCTAGCAATTAGTTCAAAGATGTTTTCTGTCATTTTATTTTCCTACACATTTTCAACTTTTGATCAGTTTCATACCTTTGCTATTGAAAAATGCTTAATGCACATATAATGCATAGCACATATTAAGTTTGTACGAATCATGGGTTGAAAAAGTAAGGTAGGAAGCCAAGGGTGCAGTAAAGTATTTCCGCTATTACTAGGGCCATCACGTTTTGGCGCCGTTTCTAGGGAGGTGTTGAAGTCTACATGTTATTTTATTTTTGTTTTCTTTTATGTGACCTGGAGAGGTAAAAGGGATACCTCGGTCACAAGGCCAACTTCAATATAGAATTTTGTAGTGTAACAACCCAAGTTCTTTCACTTGGTGTGAGTATTGATATCTCCTTGTCACACTCTTTTTTTTTTCATTATATATCAGACAAAAATAGTTTTTCACCCTCTTTTGTTTTCATGAATGACTAGACCTAGAGATAGGAAATCAAATTTTTTTCCCAAAAATCCCGACCACAAAAACAGGTCCAAGCAATGTAGAGATTGGTCCTGAAACACTAGAAATTGTCTTAGAAAGGGAAGCTAGAGAATTTGAAAATATTTCAGAAGAGAGTTAGTCCTCACCTCGTGCCATGGCTAGTGAAGAAGAGATTATAGAAATATTTGAGTTCCCTATTTGGGAATCTAATGGAGAAACCAAGATGAAAAACATTAATACTTCTTCCTTACCTCATTTTAATGGGCTTGTTTATGAAGATCCTGAAACTTTCTTGTGAGTTTGTAGTTACATGCAAGACATATGATTATACCACTAATGAATAAAATCTCAAAATTTTTCTTTCTACCTTGAAGGATTCAAATCTAATATGGTTTATGAGCTTGGAGGGAAATAGTATTACAACTTGGGATCAAATGAAAAATACCTTCATTGAAAGATACATAGACTAGTGTAGAGCAAGAGATACAGGGGATGAGATTTTCAGAATGACACAAGGACCTGATGAATCTCTAGAATACTTTGAAGAGAGATTTCAACTAAGCTACAAGAGAGATACAAAATGCACTTTGAGTGAAGAGTCACTCAAGCTTGTCTTACTCAGGGGTGTAAGAGAAGGTCTGATTGAAACATTGAATCTTCTATCCAATAGAGATATCTGTTAGTTTGACTATGATGATATCAAAAGAATATGCAAGAACCACTCAAGGTCCTCTAGAAAGAAAGGTAGAAGCAATATAGGTTTGACATATCAATTTTCTAACCCTACAACTCATATACAAAATGAATTAGGAGGGTTAATAGAGGACATGAAAACTAATATTTTACACTCTTTATCCATGTAAATGGATACTTTGCAGATCAAGAAGAAACATGAGGAAGCAGAGAAGGCATTGACTGCCTATTGCCCCAAATGCACTAAACAACATCCTAGAAATGAGTTCCCTTTAGACCTTATATATGTTTGTGGTATTTGTGAAGAAAATCATCCAACTAACAAATTTCCTTCTTTTCCACGATTGAAAGCTACATTTCGAGGAGCATAGGAGAATGTAAATCACTATACTTCATCAATCAAAGGAGGACTAGAGCACCAGGATCATTCCAAACATGTTTGAACTTCAATCCTACTAAAAAATTTGGTGCATATACTTATCAAATTTCTCCTCAACCATGGTATAACCCATCTCCTTGGATGAACCCAAATCCTTGGCAATACCAAGGACCTCCGATACCTTCTCCATACCAATATTTTCCTAGTATGCCACAAAATCAATGGAGTCGACCTCCATAAGTATGGAGGCCACAAAAAATTCAGCCTACATTATTTCCTACTCCTCCTCAACCTAACAACACTAATCAAAATAGTGTTCCTCCTAAACAACCTTAACTACATGCTCAACCTTCTCCAAATCCGAACAACAAGCAAGTTCAACTTGTGTACAACAATTATATAACTTATCAAACTTATTCCTTGGAAATACAAGAGATAAACCTTATATTAGGAAAAATATTGCAACAACAAAATAAGCTCATAGAAAATGCATAATCTGAGAAAGAACACATTACCTTACCCCAACCATAAACTCCTCCTTACCCTGAAAGATTATAAGAAAATATGACTTATACATCTTGTTAGAACCATGATTTTCATGGATAAGGTTAGAGGTTTGTCAAATTTTTTGAAAAGTAATGCATGTTAGCACCCATGTTGTTTTTATGCTTGGCATCATCTAACATCTCCAAGGGCCATTTTCAAAAGGAAGCTTATCATTTATTTATTCCCATTTCAATTTGCAATTGCGCGCTGGAAAATTCATTGCGCACTACAAAATTCATTGTGCACCACACAGAGGATGCTGTTGCACATAGGATGTTGTCGCACAGAGAATGTTGTCGCGTAGAGGATGTTGTCATGCAGAGGATGTTGTCGCGCAAAGAAGGTTGTCACACAATGGATTTCGTCGCACAATGGGTTGTCGTACATAGGATGCTGTCGCTCAAAGAAGGTTGTCACGCATAGGATGTTGTCGCACAGTGGATTTCATCATTTAGTGGGATATCACGCATAGGATGATGTTGTGCAGTGGATTTTCCCGTGCACAGGCTACAGGTCACACTGCACAAATTACTGGTTTAGTGGTCAACTTAAAGATCAATTTTCGACCAACTGGAGAGGAATTTTGAAAATCCCCGAGAGGTTTTTGTCGAGGAAAAACCAAATAATAAAAACCTCTCTCAAATTTGTAAAATGTGTCACGGATTGGGATATGCAAAGGAATCTGTGATCCCTATTTTTCAGTTTTCGTGATTTCATGTCTGAGACATGTTTTTGCGACATGTATACCAACTAGCTAGAGATGAATTTCAAGAAATCGAGAGAGGTTACTGTTGCGTAGCAGACTTGTTGTGAAGGGATGATAGAGTGTTCAACATTGCAAATGATGGATCATCACAACCATATGGTTGAATTTGGATCATGATCAATGACTGTAAATAATATTTCGGTTACGATTATGATTTGACAAAGTTGTGTTTTCTATTTTTAGTGAATCCGTTGAATTTATTGTTCTCTTTCAAAGAAAATTGGTCCATGATTCAAGGAGAGAGTAGCTCGACCCTAAAAGCTAAGGGTGACATTATCTTTCTATATAAGGGGTGTTGATACTAAGAGGGGGGTGAATTAGTATCAAGTACAATTTAGAACCTTTTTCAATTTATACTTAAACCATTCAACTATATCCAATGAGAAATGAACAATATTATAAGAGTTACACCAATACACCACAATACACCATGCACAATATATGAGAAATAATCAATAGTTATTGTTCAAGGGAAGTAATGACTTCCAAAGGTAGCTACAACTTCCAAATGTAAAGGGAGGGATAAACCTCCAAGAGGAAGATACAATCCTCCAATATCAAGAGAGGATTTAACTCTCCATCCTTTCCCCTTCCTTCCACCCAAGAATATATGAGAGATAATAAAACTTTACATTAAATCATCACCATCAACCAATCATCACATAGAACCTGACAATGCTACCTGAGACTTCTTCAATTTTTGCAATTATTCAATTCTTGGAGTACTCTGATCCCGTAGATAACGTTCCTCAATGTATTCTTTGAAACTCCTCCAAGTTTCACTCCTTGAATCCTCCCCAAAAATAAGTTATAGAAAGAATGGTAGACTTTATTCAATTCTGGTCTATTCAGGAGAGTGAAATTGCACATAATTCCCTGCGCTCAATATTTAACATCCAATTCTAAAAATTGCACACAAGAAACTAAAGTCCATACTATTTCCAATGAAATTTGTCCCACTTCATTTGGATTCTCTATGAATAAGTTATGACTGTTTTACCCGGAACACCTGTTTATTGACTAGCTTCAGGATTGGTCACAAACCCTATCTTCCACATAGTGTATCTCTATAATTATAGATAATAAATAGATAAAATTTTTAACATAGGTACCTTGATATGTCTTCTCAGTACCATAGCAATTTCACCATCTAAATCGTTCTATAAAAAACGTTATAGAAAAAATGGTAAGATGACTTGAAAATAACATACCTTAGAACACATTACCAAAATATATCATTCTCCCTTGAAATCCGACCTTCTTTACTTTTGATTTCCTCTGAAATTAGACTTGTATATAAAATGAATGTATAATGATACTTATTTATACCATTTATGTCACTTCCTTTTGACATTAGGGCCGACCTGACACTTTCTTATTTTGTAATTCTTTTCTTTAATTATCTTCAGGGCCTACATGTACTTCCTTCTTCAATTCACTTTGTCATATTCAAAAATTCATTTCTCCTCAACCATGATGATCCATGTGATGTGCCACATACCACTGGAACAACATGATGTATACTATCCATCCATGGGTCTTGTATCTACATGTGCATTTTCATTCATGTCCAAATACCTTCATCAATCTTGCGGTCCAAAACCCATGACTAGGGTTGACATCAATGACAACATCCAATCTTCCAACAATCTCCCCCTTTGTAATTGATGGCAACACTCATTCTCCCCCTATCATCATGATCCAAATTTCTCTCCCCCTTTGACATCAATGGCAAAGGGTAGGGCTTCTCCCCCTGAGTTTAATGGAAAAAGGTAACTCTCTTCTTTAGGGCTGCTCCCCCTGAACATGTGGCACTCAATAATACTTCATCCTTATTTTTGGTCTTTGGGACTTTTTCTTCCTTGGAATCCTTTTCTGTGGCTTCTATCTTCTCTCTCTTCTTCATGTCTAGGATGTATATGTTGTTCAGTCTTCTTGTTGCAGTTGCAACCAATCTTCTTGAGTTATTTTCTCTGATTTTACATTTTCGGGAGTCAAACGTAAGAGTGTATCCTTGATCACACATTTTACTAAGACTGAGTAGATTATGATTCAATTATTCAACCAATAGGACATTCTTTGCTTTTACATTTTTTCTTCCAAGTTCTACTACACCTTCTCCAAGTATTTTGGCAGATGAGTCATCTCCAAATGCAACATTGCCACCCTTTCTCTTCAATTTGATGAATTTGTCTTGATCCCCGATCATGTGTGAAGAACATCCACTATCTATGTACCATTCATCTTCTTCTTTACATTCTTCAGCAGTTAATGCTATTCGGCAATCTTCATTGTTTGGAATCTCTTTCCTTCTCCATACTGCGGTTGGCATAGAGACATCTTCATTCATATATCTGCAATCTCATGCTTTGTGTCCAATATAATTACATTTGTAGCATACAATATTTTTGTCCATCAATGGGGAAAATGAATTATAACTTTTGTTGACAAATCCACAATTATTTCCATATCTTCTATTTACACCATTCATGTTTCTTGCGTATTTGTTCCTTTCATTGATTC
>ML785839.1:164417-179211 GCA_009831015.1 Picea engelmannii | reverse complement strand
ACTTCCAAGAGAAAAAATACCAAGACAAAGACTAAAAGTAGATCTCTCACAAGAGAGTGAGTTATGTTATGTTTAAAATGAGAGGCAACGTCCTCTATTTATACCAATCCATGACCTTTTAATTAAATTTTAGGTCATTAAAATAGCTGACAAGGCTGACTACCAATTTTACACTGTTTTTACATTAATTGCCAAAAAAATGTCATAAAATGAGCTAAAAGAGGGACGTCAAGCCCTTCTGAGGGAGACATTGGCCCTTTTTGGGCAAGCACAACATCCAGAAAACCAAACGTTGGCCCTTCTAGGGATCCTCCAAGCTGCCACACGTGCCAAATGACCTCAACACCCTGCCACATGCTCCAGACAACGTCCAGCTCTCTCAGGTGACGTCCTGTCCATTAGAAACAAATGTCCCATCTGCAGTGGGTGATCCCCCCTAGGCTGGGCTCTGCCAAAGTGTCCTGGGTGGAACGCCCTTCTTTCTTCTCATGCAATGGCTCATCACAATGTTGTCTTGTCTCTGCCATCCCAACAACCATATGATGGGCTCTTCAGCCCCATGGAGGTCCAAGCTAATCATATCCCCATGTGTACCGGTCCACTGATACCTGTCCATCGGGTATGGTCCTGCACATCAAAAACTACGCCCTCCATGGGATCATCAGTCCTCGGGATCATAGCAATGTCAATCATATTTCATCATTAAAATTATCAAATACATGCATAAAATCCCTAGCATATCATCTAAGAGCTCAAAGACATTACACTGATCTGCTATGCATAGTCAAAGGAATAGACAGAACAACCTATTGGGAAAGTATCCATAAGAGAAGGAAAGTTTCCACAGAAGATCATTCAAGTCATGTACATGAAGTGGTATGGTCTGAGGATGTCCATTCATAGTAAGACCAGGGGTAGGTGTTGTCTGTGGGTGCCTTTGTAGGAGGTGAGCTGTACCCGTCATGGATGCACTTTTTCCAAGCCCCTTTATTGCCTTTATTTTTTATTTATTGCTTTTTCTTTCTTTTTTACTTCAAGGTCTGACTAGAGGACACTGCCTTGGTGTGGTGACCAGAGCTGACAGTGTTACCCACTAGTATTTTCGTAGAAATGATAAGGCTGGCTCGTGATGAGACCCCCTTTCCCTTGGCCATGAAACCAAAGGTCACTGCCCTGGTGTGGTGACCAGTTGATGGCAATGTCATACTGCTAGATACCTATGAACATAATGGGCCGGCTCATGATGAGACCTCCCATCCTCTTGGTTAGGTCTTGTTTTTGTTATTTTTCATAGGGTCCCTTTTGTTTCTTATCGAGAGGCCTTTTATTGCCTTCTCGGGGATCTTTGGGTGAAGAATCTCTAGGTTTTATTTCCTATGTATTTTATCTTTTACCAGCTGCTTTTACCCCTTGGGCCTTTAGCCCCTTCTTCCCATAAGACAAAGTGTAACCCTCAAAGGTCATCCTAATGGCCAGACTAGGGGAATGGGATGGATGAATGGGAGATAAGATGTAAAGTGATAGAATGGTGGGAGCGGATGATGGCTCTGCAAATCCCCCCTGGTGGCTAACCAAAAACCATAAATTCAATCTTGCTAGGGCACCCCGTTAATCCCCCCAACAATGGTCAAGTGGACTAGTGTAAGATCCAAGTAGTTATCAGAAATGTAAGGAACCTGATGCATATATAAGAAGGTTATAACGATCAAACATGACACATACCATGACACCTTGGACCAATTACCTCATGGAGCAAGAGTCTTTTCTGATGCAAGTCCAAGCCGATGGTGATGGAAGCTGCTGCTACTGATAGGACAAGTCTGGCGAAGAAGAAGGAGGATGGGCCCTCCAGGGCCATGCTCAGGTCAATCCATCTCTCGGTACTTCATGTCTAGGACTTGTGGGCCTTGAGACATGATCTCCTAGTTATCCCTAGAGATCGAGGATAACAAGGCTAACTTCGAATTCACCCACAACGACGCTCTTAAGTTTCTTCCTGTGTTTTTCTCCCGCCACACTTTATAGTTTACATTGAAGGCTGTTGCTCGCCTAGCCTTTTCCTCTGGAATCCAGTCACTGAGTCATTTGTTTCGTCTCTTCCTCAGATCGACTCCATAGCCCGAGTTTTACTTTTCTGTGCCAATATAACCATAAATTTTTTCTCATCGGTGTTAAATCTAGCCATTGCTTGTGAAGCCATATCCTGCGCAGAGACCGCGCAATTTCTGAGAGAGCCCTCTCTAGATCCAAAAGGCTAGTTTTTGGGTCTAAAAGTTGGTTGAAAAATTTACCTTCGTCGTCTGTTTATCATCCAAATATATTTACAGAGTGCTAACATTCTGGCGCCGTTGCCAGGGATGGAATTGAATGAAACTTTCCCTGGGAAGAATGACATTGTTTCAGTTCTAAGGTCTGAGAGAAGCAGACACTTAGGCACATATTGGCTGTATTTGTTCTCTGGCGGCTCCACACATCAGAAAATCAGTTGAAGGTGATTCCACTGGTAGAATAATCCAGAGCTACAGTTTTCATGGAGAATCCAATCAAGCTTCAAATGAAATTCAAAGACTCCACTGGAGAATGAGACCTATTGACAGAGATATGGAAGATAAGTATGGAAAAATAAGGTACTCAAGCTTAGGTTTAGTTCAAGAAGTAATTTTCTGTTTTATCAATATCTTCTTGTCCTTTCCTGAGTTTTTCAAAAGAATATTTCTTCACTTACTGCATTCAAATGAATCCCAAAGATCGACCCTTGTATATCCTCCATTGCAAACTGTAGGTATACCTCCTTCTTGTATAACCAATATTCAGCAAGCTCCTTCCTCTAAACCATATGATGTTCATGATCATTCTTATGAGATTAATGAAACCACAACTGAGCTTGTACCATCTGTTCTTAATCCTGTACCCTCCAAGATTCAAGAAAGATACAGTCCTCTTAAATTTCCTTCCATCCTTCATGACTTTCCTCTGAAACATTATAAGTACCTTCCTAGGTTCGATGGAGAGCTCAATAGACATTTAGCTGAACAACATATTCAAATATTTAAGAATTTATAGATGTTTTTGAGATTGAACATGATGATGTGTCTATGAGGGCCTTTTCCCAGTCCTTACAAGGAGATGCCAAAGCATGGTTCAGACATTTGCATCCTCAGTCGATTAGCTCGTAGGATGAATTGAGGGAATCTTTCTGTAGATTTTGGGGTGAGAGAAAGTCATGGAATCTACTCCTTTCAGAGTTTTATGCCATGAGAAGAATGGAAGATGAAACCATCTCAAATTTCAGTAGGAGGTTTGCTAGTCTTTATTATAAACAACCTAAAGAAGTCCAACCTCCTGAAACTGCTGCCATGCTCCATTATGTGACGACCTTTCAATCAAACTTATCTTTTCTTCTGATGGAGAGGAAGTCTATGTATTTGCAACATATGTTCAACAATGCTCAGGAAGTTGTAGACAACATTCAAGCATGTAAGGAGCTGGAAAATCATATTTTGGAGGAGAAATTGAAAGCTGAGGAACCAAAGACTGTGCATAATATGTAGAAGGCTGATTGTGTCATAAGTTTTCCTAAAGGATGTCATGAGGATGTGTTTGAAAAGAATTATGATCAGCTTGAAGAACAAGCTACTCTCCAAAATTTCTTTGATATTGATTTAAATTTAGATCCATGCCATCATGAGCTAGAAACTGACTGTTTTATGTATACATTTGTGGATGGCCATAAATGTGAATTTGCAGATCAGCTTGCAGAAGAACAAGTTGCTGCCTCAATTTTTATGTTTGATGACATTACTGAGGTTTTTTGGTGAACCCAGGTATGATGGGTACAATGATTCTTATGAGGTTGACTCTTCAGAACAAGCAGTTGCACTTTCCGAATATGAAAATGATTGTTTTCAGCAACCCAAAGAAATTGGAAAATGTGCATATGACAATAGTGAAGAAAATGAAGAAAGTTTTGAATTAGAGGAAAGAACTTTTCCATTGTGTTTTGCATCTTTCGAATTGCTAAAGAAAAATGTTTATAATGTTTCAAATCAGAAATCCTACATGCATGATGTTGAATATGAAGAAAGCAATGAACTTGCAAATGAAAACCTTCTTCCATTATGTTTTTCTTCCTCTGAATTGTTGAAAGTAAATCATGAGATAACATAAGAAGCAGTGAATTATAATTGCATTCACAGTGACATTGTTTTACATGAGAAAATTGTTATCAATGAAGAGGACCAACAACCTTCTCATACTTTTAATGACCCTATTGTTGATTACATGGAAAGTTGTTTCAGTTCAGATTTGCAGCCTATGATCAACTACCAGCTTGGAAATAAATATGATGGTAAATCAACATCACTGTTACATATGGATTGCTTGCCACTAGGGGTTTCATTTCAGCTAGCATTGTCTTTTGATTTAGAAGATTGTTATTTCCAATAGTCTCAACATATTCTTCAGCCTTTTTGTGGTAATCAACAGGTTGAATTACATGAAAACAAGGATGTAGTGGAAGGGGTGAAACATGATTGTTGTTTCATGCACGTTCTGGAGGATCCATTTGCAGTTTTGTTGGAGGTGGAAAATAGTCTCAATCTTTTTGGTTTTTTGAGATTTAAATTTATAGATAAATTTTTGAATGGCTTATCAGTAAACAGGATTTGGAGCAAGCATGTGCAAAGAAAGAAAAAAGTGGATAAAGTGCTTGCATGGTTGCATTGGAATTTTGATTTCACTTGATTGGCATTCTTTTTAGTAGTTAGGGTAGGTAGGCGTGCGAATAATCTTGGTACTACGAGCATTTCTTTTAACAATATGCAATTTTCATTTTCATCTTAGTGTCAGATTTAAGTTTGGAGCATATACAGTTTTGGATTTTCAGTGGACGAAGGTTACAAGTTATATTTGGAAAGTTTAGTTTGGGAGAAGCCCAATGGATTGGCACCTGGTCTATTGTTCTTTTCTACCTCACATGGAGGATAAAATCCCCATTGAAGCTAGCTGTTAGCACCATGTTTTCATGGCTAAGGTTAGAGGTTTGACAACAATTTTGCAAAGTCATGCATGTTAGCACCCATGTTGTTTTTATGCCTGGCATCATCTAACATCTCCAAGGGCCATTTTCAAAAGGAATCTTATCATTTATTTATTCCCATTTCAATTTGCAACTACGCGCTGAACAATTCATTGCACACTGCCAAATTCACTACGCACCGCATAGAGGATGTTGTTGTGCGGAGGATGTTGTCACGCATAGAATGTCATCGCGTAGAGGATGATGTTATGCAGAGGATGTTGTCACGCAAAGAAGGTTGTTGCGCATAGGATGTTGTCGCGTAGTGGGCTGTCACACATAGGATGTTGTCGCGCAAAGAAGGTTGTCGCACATAGGATGTTGTCACGCAGTGGATTTTGTTGCGCAGTGGGATGTCGCACATAGGATGCTGTCGCGCAGTGGATGTTCTTGCGCATAGGCTAAAGGTCACACTGCACAAATTACTGGTTTAGTGGTCAGATTCAAGATCAATTTACGACCAACTGGAGAGGAATTTTGAAAATCCCCACCATTTTTTTGTCGAGGACAAAAAAAATAATAAAAACCTCTCTCATATTTGTAAAATGTGTCATGGATTGGGAGATTCAAAGGAATCTTTGAGCCCTATTTTTCACTTTTCATGATTTCATGTCTATGACATATTTTTGCGACACGTATACCGACCAACTGGAGATGAATTTCAAGAAATCGAGAGAGGTTACTGTTGCATAGAAGACTTGCTGTGTAGGGATGACAGAGTGTCCAATAGTGAAAATGATGGCTCATCACAACCATATGGTCAAATTTGGATCATGATCAATGACTGTAAAAAATATTTCAGTTACAATTATGATTTGACAAAGTTGGGTTTTCTATTTTTAGTGAATCAGTTGAAGTTATTGTTCTCTTTCAAAGAAAACAGGTCCATGATTCCTGGAGAGAGTATCTCAACCCTAACAGCTAAGGGTGAAATTAGATTTCTATATAAGGGGATCATTTTTAGAAAATAGGGTTGGTTGGCAATTTTGAAAAACAAATGCTATTGTATGTAGTCTGAGTTTTGAATGAAATTTAATGCAAAGGTCCTGTGATTTGATGAAAATATTATAGTTGTGATAGTCGGATGTATTGTGTTTCTTTCTTTGCATTTTTGTTTCCTGTTATCTCTTATTTCATATCCCATATCGTCTATTTCAGAACGAATTTTCAAACCTGTAGATTTGTTCTACTGCGCCCCTTGTTCGCACCACTTAGACAAAACGTTTTCCTCTCAAGCTAACTCTGAATTCGTCCACAACGACACTCTTAAGTTTCTTCCTATGTTTTTCTCCTACCACACTATACGATTTACACTGAAGGCTGTTGCTTGCCTAGCCTTTTCATCTCGAATCCAGTCACTGAGTCATTTGTTCCGTCTCTTCCTCAAATTGACTCCATAGCCCAAGTTTTACTTTTCTGCACCAATATAACTAGAAACATTTTATCATCGGTGTTAAATCTAGCCATTTCTTGCGAAGCCATATCCTGCATTGAGACCGCGCCATTTCTGAGAGAGCCCTCTCTAGATCCGAAAGGCTAGTTTTTGGGTTTAAAAGTTGGTTGAAAAAGTTACCTTCGTTGTCTGTTTATCAACCAAAAAGTTTTACGAAGTGCTAACACATCTAAGGAAAATAAAATTATAGGAGAACTTAAGAATTTGTGCATAAAGATACCTCTATTACAAGTCCTCAAAGAAGTACCCATTTTCAATAAATATGTGAAGGAAAAATGCATTACAAGACTAGGGAGGAGAATAAAATGTGCCCCTACCATAAATGTTATAGGACAATTAAATGACCTTATGCTTGGAGAGTTGATTGTACCTAAATACTCGGATCCATGAAGTCCTCTAGTAAATGTACACATCAACAAAACCTTGGTCTAGAATACTCTTATTTATCTAGGGTATGCTCTCAATGTTATGACTAAAGATACTGTGCAAATACTCAACCTTTAGATATTTTTGAGAGATACCCCCACTGTCCTTCATCTTGTAGATAGATCTACATTTAAACCCAAAGGCATGTTGGAAGATATAATAATCTCCATTGATTCTTGGGAGTACCCTATTGAGTTGCTATTCCTTCGTCCCAGGTCTCAATCCAATGGATATCCTCTCATTTTTGGAAGGCCTTGTATGGCCACAATATATGCATACATTGACTATAGAGAAAGAAATATGACTATCACTGATGGTCTATCCCAAAAGCAAATTGTTCTCTATCCTCCCTCCCAACCTTTGATAACATAAGATCTACCTATGTGGGTGGAAGAGGAAGAATACATCACACAAAAAAATTCTTATCCCATCTACACAATCAACACTTCCTTGATTGATAATAAAATTGATGAGGATACCTTCCTTGAAAATTTTCTGCAAAATCAATATCCAAATGATGTGAAAATAGAAGGGATAAATGATGATAACATATCTGAAATTTATGATGAAAATAACAAAGAATTATGGATATATTTTTTCACTTCTGAAATAGAAGATCCAACTGTGAAAACCACAGAGATCAACCCTGCAAAAACACTCAAAATTAGTAATAAAATTACTAGTCAATAAGAACAAAAGCTATTAGATGCGCTGAAAATAAATATCGAAGCTTTTGCATGGGATTATAAAGACATAAATGACATCCATCCTTCTATGTGTACTCACCATATTTACATCAAGGAGGACTACAAACTTTTTAGGCATCCCCAAATAAGGATGGACCATGAAATGAACGACATACATAAGTAAGAAGTTCAAAAGTTGCTAGATGCTGGATTCATATATCCCATCTAAGATAGTGAATGGGTCTCTCCTCTAGTTATTGTTTCAAAGAAGAATGGGAAATGGAGGATATGTGTATATTATGATAGTTAAACAAGGATACTAGAAAATACCATTTCCCCCTACCCTTTATTGACCAAGTCTTGGATGTTTTAGCTGGAAAATAATACTTTTCAGTTCTAGATGGATTTAGTGGATACAACCAAATTCATATCAGTCTTGAAGATCAGGACAAGACCACATTCACTTTTCCCCGGGAAATGTTTTCTTATAGAGTCTTTCCTTTTGTCCTATGTAATTCCCCAACCACTTTCCAAAGATCAATTCTCAACATATTTTCAGAACTCATTCATAAAAAAGTTGAGATATACATGGATGGATTTACCCGTTACAGAAAGTCTTTTAATGAAGCCTTAGACAATTTAGAAAAATTTCTCCAAAGATGTATAGAAATGACCATGTCCCTCAACAATCAAAAATTTGATATGATTATGAATGAAGGGATTTTTTTAGGACATCATCTTTCCTCCAGAGGGATTGAAGTAGAAAAAAACAAAATCAAAATCATCTCCCTACTTCCTGTTATCCCCGATATCTAGGGATAACTAGGAGATCATGTCTCGAGGCCCACAGGTCCTAGACATGGAGTACCGAGAGCAGGATTGACCTGAGCACGACCTTGGAGGGCCCATCCTTCTTTTTCTTCGCCAGACTTGCCCTGTTAGCAGCAACAACATCCATCACCATCAGCTTGGACTTGCATCAGAGAAGACTCTTTCTCCATGAGGTAATTGGTCTGAGGTATCATGGTATGTGTCATGTTTGATCGTTATAACCTTCTTATATATGCATCAGGTTCCTTGTATTTCTGATAACTGCTTGGATCTTACACTAATCCACTTGACCATTGTTGGGGTGATCGATGGGGTGACTTAGCAAGCTTGTATTCATGGGTTTTGGTTAGCCACCAGGGGGTATCATTCCTCTCCCACCATTCTATCATTTTACATCTTATCTCCCATTCATCCATCCCATTTCCCTAGTCTGGCCATTAGGATGACCTTTTGAGGGTTACACTTTGTCTTGTGGGAAGAAGGCGCTAAAGGCCCAGGGGGTAAAAGCAACTGGTAAAAGATAAAATCCATAGGAAATGAAACTTAGATATGCTTCACCCAGGGATCCCCAAGAAGGCAATAAAATGCCTCTCGATAAGAAACAAAAGGGACCCTAAGAAAAAATAATAAAACAAGACCTAACCAAGAGGATGGGAGGTCTCATCACGAGCCGACCCATTATGTTCATAGGTATCTAGCAGTATGACATTGCCATCATCTGGTCACCACGCCAGGGCAGTGACCTTTGGTTGCATGGCCAAGGGAAAGGGGGTCTCATCACGAGTCAACCTTATCATTTCTACGAAAACACTAGTGGGTAACACTGTCAGCTCTGGTCACCACGCCAAGGCAGTGTCCTCTGGTCAGACCTTGAAGTAAAAAAGAAAGAAAAGCAATAAAGGAAAATAAAGGAAAATAAAAGGGGCTTGGAAAAAGTGCATCCATGACGGGTACAACTTGCCTCCTACAAAGGCACCCACAGACAACACCTACCCCTAGTCTTACTATGACTGGACATCCCTAGACCATACCACTTCATATACATGACTTGAATGATCCTCTATGGAAACTTTCCTTTTCTTGTGGATATTAACCCAATAGGTTATTCTGTTGTTCTCTTCAATTTTGTATAGTAGATATGTGTAACGTCTTTGAGCTCTTAGATGATGTGCTAGGGATTTCATGCATTTATTTGATAAATTTAATGATGAAATATGATTGACATTGCAATGATCCCAAGGATTGATGAGCCCATGGAGGGCGTAGTTTTTGATGTGCAGGACCATGCCCGATGGACAGGTACCAGTGGATTGGTACACATGGAGATATGATTAGCTCGGACCTCCATGGGGCTGAAGAGCCCATTAGATGGTTGTTGGCATGGCAGAGACAGGAAAATGTTGTGATGAGCCTTTGCACAGAAGACAGAAGGACGTTCCACCAGGACACTGTGGTAGAGCTTGACCTAGGGGGGATCACCCACTGCAGATAGAGCGTTTTCTTTTGATGGATAGGACGTCACCTGAGGCAGCTGGACGTTGTCTGGAGCATGTAGCAGTGTGCTAGGGTCATTTGGCATGCGTGGCATATTGGAGGAGCCCTAGAAGGGTGAACGTTTTGCTTCCTGGATGCTGAGCTTGCCCAAAAAGGGCCAACGTCTCCCTCAGAAGGGCTTGATGTCCCCCTTCTAGCTCATATTATGATATTTTTTATCATTTAATGTAAAAAAAGTGTAAATTTTAAAGGTCAGCCTTGTCGGCTGTTTTAATGACCTATTTTAAAATTAAAGGTCATAAGATTGGTATAAATAGAGGATGTTGCCTCTCATTTTAATCATAACATAACTCACTCTCTTGTGAGAGATACATTTTTGTCTTTTGTCTTGGTATTATTGCCCTTGGAAGTGAGGCACAACTCTTGTGGAGGATTGTTCTTGGCATGTTATGGTGTTTTCTCTCATTGGAAGATTTACAACTAGGGTTTGATAATATCTCTTCGTGATTTGTAAGTGTATTTCTCATGCAAAACTTCTTAAATGAATGGTTGTAGGTTAAATCTCTTGCATTTATTGTTACGTTGCTATTATATTGCTTAATCTTGAAACCCTAGGTAGCAAGCACACAAGTAGGTCCTTGCTATATGTCCCCATGATTGAGAAACTTGTTTTAGCCATTGATTAAGGAGGATTTAGCCTAGCCGTTGCTACACTAGTCATCCTTTTTCTGAGTTAGATTTTTAACATAAGTTGAAGAAAGAAGACGTCCTAGGCCTAGTTGACTCTACACCTAGGGTTTTGACTTTTAGGGTTTGAAGGGCCTTGCTCTTGCAACACTTTTCACCCTTAGATTTGTGTTTTAAAGCTAGCCATTTTGCCAAGGATATTTGAGGAAAGAGAGAGGAGCATGAGGCCTTGCTTAAGCAACACCAGAATGAGCCTCCTCCCCTTAGGGTTTTGATTCTAGGGCCCTGCCATTGTAGCACCATAGAACCTAACTCTCCAGTCCTTAGATTTTGATCCTCCCGAGATCTTGCCCTTGTTTCTGACTCCATAATACCCTAAGGCACTAGTCTATCTCTCCAACATTGAGCTTGTGGTGCCAAAACAACTTTTTCAAAACTCTTAAATTTGAAACCCTAACTAACCCTAACGTCTACTAACCCTAGATTAATGATGACATCATGCCTTATTTGAGCCTTTGGTTGGTAGAAAACATTGCGGCTTAGTCATCTGATAATAGACATTGATGTGTTGATAAATTTCATTATCCTATTTGCAAAACGTTGATCTCTTTGCCTATCAAACTAACCCTAGAACAAGGCTGACGTCACCTCTAGTATAGTGACGCAGCAACCCTTGAATATGAGCAATTGATGATATTTAATGCATTAAGTTAATTCAAGGATTAATCATTTCTATTGGATGCTATATCATTCTGGTATTTATTGAGAAGTAATATTATAAGCCATAGTCATTATTGCAATCATTGACTTCGTCAATAATTACTGCTGTATGTGCTCATATATAATATGGATAGTTATTGATTGATGAAGTATTAACCATTGTTGCATGTATTAGTTTTATTGTTGCCTTGTCTCACAAACAGGTGCCTCCTCTGTGGTGTATCTTCATTTTGACTATCTTCTTGGCAGTAATCTGTGAAAGGGAAAACTTGCCTTGATCCTTTAAGCCTCTGCCTTTCAAAACCCTAGATTGCCAGGGACATCTCCCTTGGGTTTAGACACCCTAAATAGAAAGATCCCCCCACCAAGGTGAAAGTGGGTGGGGAAGCTCCTGTTACGCTAGTTTGACCATTACCCTTCAGCTACTTGATCCAATCTACAAACTGAGCGATAACACTTCCTATACCTTTGCAAAAACAAGACATTAGTAGTTTCTTGGGACATGTAGGATACTATAGAAGGTTCATCAAGGATTTTAGTAAGATAGTGCCTCCTCTCTTTTCGTTGCTTTCTAAATATGTATATTATTGTTGGACCCTGAACTTCCACCAAGATTTTGAGACAATAAAAGAGAAACTTTCAGTTGCTCCTGTATTACAAGGTCCCAATTGGGATCTTTCATTTCACATTCACACTGATGCATCAAACAAGGCTGTAGGATTAGTCTTAGGACAAAATAAAGACAATAAACCCTATGCGATCTATTTCATAAGTAAAAATATGGCTAATGCATAGCTCAACTAAACTATTATATAAATTTTCTTTTAGCAGTCGTCCATGCTCTCAATAATTTTAGACATTATGTTACAGGGTATAAAGTTTTTGTACATACGGATCATGCTGACATTAGATACTTTATGAATAAAAATGACATTAATGGTAGGGTAATTAGATGGTTTTTTTTTATTATAACAGTTTGATCTAAAAATTCTTGATAAGCCTGGCAAGCAAATGCAGTTGCATATTTTTTTTTATCCAGGTTGACTAGTCCTATTGAAGAAGGCATGATCGATGACTGATTTCTAGATAAGCACCTATTTTCCATATCAACACAAAACCCCTGGTTTGCTGATATAGAAAATTATCTGACAATAGGAAAGTTCCCTCAACATTTCTCCTATAGGGAGAGATGCAAGATTATATGAAAAGGTTCATCCTACACTTAGGTTGCAGGTTATTTTTTCAAACTTTGCCCAAACCAAATTTTGAGGAGATGCATAAGAGAAGTTGAGGTGCATGATATTCTCCATGCTTGTCATGATGAACCATGTGGAGGTAATTATGCATCCAAGAGGATAAATTATAAGATCTTGCAAGTTGGATACCATTGGTCAACCCTACATAGAGGAGCTCAACAATACACTTCATGTTGTGATGAATGTCAAAGAATGGAGAAACCTACAAGGAGGAATGAGATTGCTTTACAAACCCAATTATCATTGGAACCATTTGACAAGTAGGACATGGAATTCATAGGTCCAATTGATCCTCTATTAGGGAAAATAAACACATATTGGTATGCACAGACTATCTAACAAAATGGGTTGAAGTAAATGCCATGAAGGATACCACAAAATAAAATGTAGTTGCATTCCTCCAAGAGTGAATATTATCAAGGTCTGGTTATCCAAGGGAGATAGTCCATGGATCAAGGACCTCAATTTACATCAAGACTCATTGAAGAAATCATGAAAGAACATAACATCCACCACAGAAAGTCAACACCCTACCATCCTCAAGCAAATGGGCAAGCCAAAGTCACCAACTGAGAGCTAGAAAACATCCTCATCAAAACAATGAGAATGAACAAGAAATATTGGTCAAAGAAGCTCACAGAAGCAACATGGAAAACTACCACATGGCTTAATCCTTTTGAATTAGTGTATGGTAAGAAATACATGCTCCCTATTGAATTTGAATATCATACATTAAGAAAAACAACTGAATTAGACATGAATTTACAATCAACACAAAGGGAAATGTTCAACCAACTCAATTCCTTAGATGAGTACCAGATGCAATCCCACTTCAACATTGAAGTAGTACAACAACAAAGAAAATACTGACATGACAAGAATATTAAGCACAACAAGTGCAAAGAAGGTGATTGGGCTTTGTTATACAACTCATATTTAAGGAATTTAAAGGGAAATTGATGAATAGGTGGATAGGACCCTACATTATTGAAAAGTGTTATGATAATGGTTTAGTTTAGATCATAACCATTGATGAGGAAGGAATATCCCTACTGGTGAATGGATTCAGAATAAATGCTTACAATAAGCCCCTAAAAAAACAAGAATTCATAAAAACAGTGAGGAAACAAAATCTGGATGCGATTGATAACATAAATGCTCTGAATCTCAATCCATCCCAATAAAGAGACATGAAAAAAAGAGAGAGAATAAAAATCCTAGATGAAAACCTTGCAGAGGCATCTAGGATATATCTGTGGGTGAAAACCTCCAATGGAGGCAGTCTAATATATGAGGAATAAGTTAATGTCCTCACCAAGAAAACCTCCCAAAGGATTGATGAGGAAGGGAATTGGTGAAAAATAGTGATGGAGCTTCCTCGGAAAAAAAGAAGAAAAAAAAGAGGAAAAAAAAGAAAAAAAGAAGAAAAAATAAGAAAAAATAAGAATAATTTCTTTTATACTAATTTTTTGTTTTGCAGGTATCCAAAACTTCATTTTTGCAGCCATATTTACAAGAATAAAATTGATATTCACCAAAAACACAATAGGGACAACACGCATTCTCAATTTTCTTTCATCATTCATACATAACATTTTTCATCATCTCCATATGATTATCCTTGTTTTTCGTTTCCATCATTCATACCACTTTCCATATCCAACATGTTTCATTCTATCCTTTATTTCAATAAAAACATCCTACAAGGTTATTCTATAGGATCAACCTAACAAGTCCAATTCTACAAATAATGGAAGAAAATTAGAGTAAATACCAACATCATCAATTCAAATGTTAATATCAATAATAAAACCACCTTATCCAACCATTTTTTTCATACACCCTCGAGAAGCAAAAAAATAAAATCTACACGATACTCTGTATCCTATAGAAAATATTCAACACAACGTAAACAAATCTACATGATGCTCTGTACCCTATAGAACGATTGGAGATAATGATATTCCAATTCATTATAGATATGATCTCTAGGAGGATGTTAAGAGAAACTGAAGACAAATCACCATTGTCATTACTCCAACCACCTACAAGAAGCAAAATTAATGTGAATGCAAAGGTAAACAAAGTTAACATAACTATCTACCCTCTCAACATTTAATTAATCTTCACACACACACACACACACACACACACACACACACAC
>ML785839.1:144018-164389 GCA_009831015.1 Picea engelmannii | reverse complement strand
ATGGTCTTGCATTCATTAAGTCTATATGGTGATAAGAACGAGGACATTCACATCTTGTCAATGGGGGTGGCCATAATTCGTGCCAAGATTCAAATTGGCATGTGGAGATTAAATGGTTTAAGTGGAAGTTTGTTGATATGAGTTAGGAAGAAAGAATTAAGGAATCATTAAAAAATTCAAGATGACTGTTGTGACAAGACAACAATCCAATCTGATATTTGTGGGCACAACTCACAATTAAAGAGAATCAGATCACCAATTTGAAATTTGAAGAAAGAAGGGGTAATTCAAGATGTGTGGAAGCAAGAAGATAATATCATAGGTGAGGAAGGAATGAAAAACACTCACAGTCAGAGAATTCGAGGGTGCTGCAAGAACAAAATCGCTACAAGAAGATGTGAAAACCTAGGAAAAGAAACAACTCTACAATCTCAGCATTTGCTACAATTATTTCAATATTTGTGATTTTTGAGACTTATGGGTAGTGTTGGAGGTTTTATGGGTTCTTGAGCAACAAGAAAATAACCTTGATTTTTCTCCCACAGTCACAGTCCTGTAGATCAATTCTAAAAACAACCTCCTCTCCTTATGTTAAATTATCCTCATTTGTTGTCAAAGTGCTTATGTTTACATACCCATGGTCAAATCCTTTCAACACTAGGATTTTTTTGAGTCTTTGAAGATGCATCTTGTAGAATCCCTATTTACACAGTTCATGTAGAAATATATTTCTATAGGAATGACTATCGATAAACATATTGACCTAGGAATTGTCAAGAAAACCCTCATTTTTTCCTCCTTTCTCCGCAGAAAAACCCTTGCTAAATTTTTTTGATCACCACGTTTTCCTAAAAACCAGCTCAATTTGTTATCCTCTCTAAGGAACAATTCAACTTGAACATTCTATAGGAAATCAATAACCATCCTTTCTCTCTTCTCAAAAACTGAACTCATCATCCTTGACAAAAATCATGAGAGTTGGATTCAAAAGGAGAGAACCAACATAGACTTCTAGGGTTTATGATAATCCCGAGATAATAGAAAATTTTCAGAAATGTGATTGGCTGGGCTACTTTGAAAGACTCAGAGGATTTGATGATGAGGTATCCATAGAGTTTGCTCAAAATTTCCATAATATACAAGAACATGAATATGTGGCCACAATAACATGACTAATTATTATAATTAATGAGGCCTTAATTAGTAAGTTTTCTAGTCTTCCCTTAGGCATCCCATGGGATAAAGAAGAGAGGAAATAATCCATTAGTTCCAAGAAGGAATTCTTCCTACAAAATGAGAAACCTGATGAGGATAAAAATGACATCAAAAGGGAAATCCCCCATCACCCATGGACATAAGCAACATATCATATCATCAAATATATTACATGTGAGGGAAATATGAGTGTGGTATATTCTTATCACTTCATACTATTGCACCAGCTCGGGCACCTTCCAAATCAAGAACCCCACCAGAACCTGAGTATCCCTTACTTCCTCCTTCAATCATTAAAATAGACGAGCCTAAAAGTACAAAGATGAAAAACATAATTCTTAGCACATCATGGAATCATCAAGATGATAGTTTCATATGCCCTTAGGAGTTTGAGGCACAAAATTTGTGTGAAAATTTCATAAACATGGATCAATAGGCATTTGAAAAGGTTCAAGAAACTATGAATGAAGAGGAAAATAAAAAGGGAGAAGAACATAAGAGAATTACCAGGCCCAAAAAGTCAAAACAACAAAAGAAAAAGAAAAAGAAGAAGTAAGATGAAAAATAAAGGGAAGTGGCTGATGCCTTGACTACTTTAGGAACCCCCATTGTCAACCCCTTGAAAATCACCAATGTATAATGGGTACAACCCAGAAGAAGGAGGTCCAACAGAATCAAGAGTCAAAAGAAGGAAATTCCACTGTCAACCACTCCACTCACCATCAAATCCAAAGTGGAAGAGGTCAAGGACTCTCCTAGTCTAGAACAAAAAAAATAAACAAAGGGGAAGGAGCCTAAAGAGGAGACAATAGTGAAAGAAGAAAGACCAATGGAAGGAACCTCTAAAACAAAATCCCCTGTGTAAAAACTTCTTTATGCAACCTTGTTAGAATTGGAGAAAGCCAAGTTTGATGTCATCAAGTGGAAAAGGGTGGCACAAGATAATAAAGGAAAACAAAAAGAGGAAGCTTCTCAAGAATTGGAGTAGAAGCTCCAACTTATGCAGGAAAAATTCCAAATTATGACTATGTAGAAAGTGGAATACAATCAAAAGTTGAGAGTGGAGAACCATAATTTGTAGCAACAATTGAACAAGGCAAGAAGAGATCTACATGTGAAGAGTGAACATGTGGAAATTATGGAAGCAATAGTCAATATAGTAGCTAAAGTTTCAATAGAGATGCTGGAATGTAGACCACCAACTAGTACATATAGATTGTTCCTAAAAGAACAGTGGAATAAGAATCAAATTGCACACTTGACTAAATTTGTGAAATTCAACCTTGATACCCCCAAATATTTCCTAGATACATATCATGGCTGTACTATGGAGGAAAGAGATAAAATCTGTGAATTCTACCTACATAACCTCATATTTCCACACCCATATAATTGGAATCCCAATCCATATGTGGGGGTTGTTCAATTGATGGAATTTGCATCATGGCTAAGGAATGAGGAAATAAGGGTAGAAGAATTCAAGAAGTATAAGGAAGAAGAACAACAAACACCCTTATGGATTAGAGCTGAGGTTTCCAAGCCTAGAGATTTCATAAACAATCATCATAACCTCTATTTGGATAAGGATGTAGCTCTAGGATGGACAAACAAACAAAGGGAAGCAATGGCCCATCTTGATGACTCACTCAGATTATTGGGAGAAGAAGAAAAATAGGCCTACCATAGGAGGTGGCACTCCTTTCCTCATGATTTGGAGATCAAATATCAATCCCCAAATATCTTGCAAATTTCCCTCCTAAGAAAACCTTAGTACACATAAAATTTAAGGAAAATGAAGACTAAATGGATTGGGTTAAGGATGAGCCCTCCACTCCTTATCCCCATAACACCTATGGCTGATCTCAATTTAGAAAAGGAAGAAAAAGAATGGGATAGAATGTGAATGGTAAAGGATACCATGATCAACAAGCTATTACCAGATATGTGGCCTGGGATATGAGGCAAGAATTCAATAAGCAACAACAGGGTGATGAACAACAACAAAATGTTGAACAACAAAATCTTAGTGAACAATAATATGGTGATGAATAGCAAGAAAATGTTGAACAACAACATCTTAGTGAACAACAATAGGGTGATGATATCAAGAAAATGTTGAACAACAACATCTTAGTGAACAACAACAAGGTGCACAACAACAACAACAACAACAATAGTAAGGACATAAAGACAAATTTTGGTTGTACAAAGGGTGTGCAAAAGTTTAGTTGGGGGGTGATGATGAGCCCCATTATTGGCCATTATAAAGGCTTATCTTTGGCACAGTTTTCCACCATAAATTGACTTAATATTTGCTTTTGACTGTATTTAATAGTAAGTCATGGGAATTTTGCATGTTTCTTAATGAATGTATGTTGAGGTGGATTTTTCTGTATAAGGTACCTTTTTCTCTAATGTTTTTGTCAAAATATGTGTATTCCACCGACAAAGTCGAACTACAGAAGTTAGGGGAACCAACATCCTAGAAACATGTGATTTTTTTTCCCTTAAGGAGCTGCCAACCAAAGATCAAGGGAAATTGTCCATACCTACCTCCAAGAGAACTCCTTGTGCATTAATCACTGCATCTGATCAACATCAGTCGAATATACAAGTTTAATGGATGATATCCCTCATTTAATCATTCCTCTCTTTGATTTAGGGAAGGGAGGTCAAACTCTCTAACTATATATAGACCTCTATTCTAAAGAGGAGAGGTATAGAGAATTTTTGGAGAAGCATTGTATGGAGACTTTGTGAAGACTTTTGTTGAGAACTCAGAGAATTCCTGCTCTTAATGTATTACTGATATTTATGAAATAAAGATGGTTTTGCTTTCAGTCCATTAAAGTTTCCTTAAGGCTCCTTGTGCTTCTGGGTAGGGCCCATCCAAGAGGTCTCAATGACCCTGTTACAATTTATGTATTTTTAATGCATGTTAGATAGCATTTTATTCTATTTTGAAGTTTAATATAGCTTTGCATGATTAATCCCAACTTTTTTAATATTATCACTAAGTAGCTAGTCACAAAAGGCATCCTGTAGAAATGTTCAATAACCTTTTGGAGAATTCTTAGGTGCCTCCCAAGGCCAAGAACCTCAAATTCACTCCATTTATTTATATTCTATCTTTTTTCATGCTTTTAAAGACTTACTCTTCCTTTTTGAACCTCATTTTGCTTCCTGCAGGAGTTTCATGTAGAAACTGTACAGTTCCCATAGAACTGCACAGTTCCTGTAGAAATCTTCTGTAGGTTTGTTTCAGCTTCATGTTTTGACTTAGATTAAACATATTTTCATAAAAGAATCAATAAACAATAAAACAGATTTAGACTGACATTGATCAAAGGGTTAGACAATTAACTTGTTTTTATTCATGCATTAGTGTAGCTTTACTTCTATTATAACTTTATGTCATAACTTAGATTGAGTTCATCTTCTTGCTTTCAATTTAATATTCTTGATTAAGTATTCTTTAGTTCTATTATAATAAGTTCTTTCCATGCAATATAGATTAGTTGTACTTTCATATTGGTTTGTTTCCTTCAAGCAATTAGTTAAGAGCTGATTTTTGACATCTTATTTTCCTGTAAATTTTCAGCCTTTGATCAATTTCATACCTTTTATACCAACAAGTGCATACTGCACATACAATGCATAACACCTCTTAAGTTTGTACGAACCCCGGGTTGAAAAACTAAGGTAGGAAGCCAAGGGTATAGTGAATTATTGCTTCTATTCTAGGGCCATCACCTTGTAAGGATGGATAGTTGCAAGTAGCATGGTCCTCACTACATATTCCACAAACCTTAATTTGGTCCAACATATATTATTTCCATAGGTTCTTCGTTATGCATTTGGGGAAAATTATGGCCAAATATCATTCCACCATATACATAAATCATACTGTAATCAATCATATGTCACAAGTTCATAAATTAAATACTCAATCAAAATACAATTCACTCCTTGACTCAATCCATAGTCCAAGTTATTCCATTGATGCCATCAACATCCATAATGTGTCATGTGTCCTGCACACTCAGGAAAACTTGTCAATAGCATATACCAATATATATACATCAAATATTAATAAGTCACAACACATCATCATCATCATGTATAATCCATAATCGAAATGAAATCACAATGTACCATAACCGGATCACTTGCACGCAAGTGTCCTCAAAGAATAAGTCAATAAAAGTGTGATCAGTAGAAAGGGATGTTACATACACCCCCTCTTGTTTTAAAATTCGTCTCGAAGTTTGTACAATATATAAATGCAAGTAAAAAATGTATTTGACATAGATCTATATGTATAATCTTACAAACAAGTAAGGAATCTGTTGACACATCTCATATGCATCCTCCCAGGTAGCTGAGTGTTGACTATAGTTGTGCCAATGGACCTTGACCTGATCAACTATTCGACACCGTAGTTGTTGAATGTGATGGTCCAGAATGAGGATTGTCTCCACCATGATAGCACCCTTTTATGACACTTGGAAAGAACTCATGTCAATAACATGTGAAGGATCACTAATATAATATATCAAAACAGATACATGGAATACATCGTGCATACACCTCAAAGAGTTAGGAAATGCTAGTCAATAAGACACATGTCCTTTATTTTCCATAACCTCAAAAGGTACCACAAACCTACGAGAAATTTTAGCACCCTTTCCAAACTAGATCGTACTCTTTTGCGGTTTTACTTGCAAGAAAAATTTATCACCAACTTCATAACTGCGGTCAACGCGATGTGCATCGGCATAACTTTTCTGCCAATCTTGTGCTTCTTTAATCCTCTATCTTATTGATTGCATCTTTTCTTCCATTTCTTGAATCACTTCTAGTCCTACCAGGACCCTATCCCGAAGTCGATCCCAACTCAATGGCATCCAACATGGTCACGCGTAAATAATCTCAAAAGGTTCCATCTTAATGGTACTTTGATAGTTGTTATTGTATGCAAACTCTACTAGTGGAAAGAAATATTCCCAACATTTTTGTTGATCCATTACATATATATGCAACATATCCTCCAAAATTTAGTTCATTCTCTCTGTTTTTCCTTTTGTCCCAAGGTGATATGTTGTACTGAAATTCAGCTGTGTTCCCAAAGCCTCTTGGAAACTGGTCCAAAATCATCCTATAAACACCGATCCTCGATTGGATATGATCCTTCTTGGTACTCCATGTAATATCACAATCTCCATGACAAATACTCTTTCTATGTCTCACACCTGATACATTGTATGTACTGGGATAAAGTGTGCACTCTTAGTGAGAGTGTCCACTACCATGAAAATCGGATCATGCCTCCTTGTCATCGGTGGCAATCCAATGATAAAGTCCATCGAAATGACCTCCAATTTCTATTTTGGAATAATGTTTGGATATAACAATCCTGGTGGATGTCTATGTTCAACCTTCACTTGCTGACATTCTAGACATCTCACCATGTAACTAACTATGTCTTCTTTCATTCCCTTCCAGAATAATGAAAGATTAAGGTCTGCCTTCATCTTCATGACTCCCAGATGAGCCATGTACATTGCTCAATGCTCTTCACTTAAGATCAAAATTCTTATTTTTTCGCTAGACAGTACGTAAATTTTTCCATTAAATCTAAAAAATACTTCATTTTCTAATGAATAACCTTCATACTTTGGTACCATCATGGTATCTGGTCCAATATTATTCTTAACGTCCTTGTACCAATTGTCGTCTATCAGTAAAGTTAGAATCTTTTCTTGAAGATTCATCTTAAGCGATGTTATGGAGAATATGCGTGGTCTCCAAATCAACGTATATGCCACTCTGTTCACCATTCCTTTAGTGTAAGTAATCTCAAAGTCGTATTCGCTAAGTAATTATGACCATTGCCTTTGTCGCGCGTTCAAATCACTGTGTGTAAATATATGCTGCAATCCACAGTGATTTGTCTTTAATTCAAATTTGTGTCCAATCAGATAATGTCTCCAAACTCTCAAGGAATATACAATTTCCAATAACTCCAAGTCATGTGTTGTGCAATTCTCCTCATGCTTTCTCAATTTCCTTGAAATGTAAGCGATCACTCAACCTTCTTGCATCAAAACTATACCTAAACCTTCCTTGGATGTGTCCGTGCATAGTAAGAATTATTTGTTCATGTTGGGGAACTTTAGTATCAGTACTTTCATCAACAACTCTTTGAGATTTTTAAATGCTTCCACACATCTCTCAATCTATACAAAATTCTTGTTCTTCTTCTGCAATTCCGTGATCAGATTTGCTATCTTCAAAAAACTTTTGAGGAATCGTCTGTAATATCTTGCTAAACCCATAAATATGCATACATCTTGTACGTTTTTTGGTGCTGGCCATTCCATAATAGCCTCTAATTTCATTGGATCCACAATGATACCTTCACCAGATATGATATGTCCTAAGTAATTAATCTTCGATTGGTAAAAAGAACATTTCGATAGTTTCCCATACAATTTTTTTTTCTCGTAGACATTTTAGGTCCAATATTAAATGTTCATCATTCTCTTCTTTCGAGTGAGAATAAATCAGTATTTCATCAATAAATACTTGAAGAAACTTGTCCAAGTATTCATGGAACACCCTATTCATAAAAATCATGGATACCCCTGAGGCGTTCGTCAATCTGAACGGTAAAACTGTAAACTCATAGTGTCTGAACCTCATCTTAAATGCGGTCTTAGGGATATCTTCTTCTTTAATCCATAATTGGTGATATCTTGATCTCAAATCAATCTTCAAAAACATCGTCCCTCCCTTCATCTTGTCAAACAAATAATCTATTTTGGGTATCATATACTAGTTCTTGATTATCGCTTTGTTTAATTGACTATATTCAATACAAAGTCTCCACGATCCATCCTTCTTTCTCACGAAAATAACTGGTGGACCCCAAGGAAACACACTTGGACATATAAGTCCCAAATCCAACAATTCCTTCAATTTCATTTTCAACTCCTACAATTCAGGCGTTGACATCTGATATGGCGTTCTCTCTATAGGTTTAGTTCCAAGCTTCAAGTCTATTTTAAACTCCAACTCTCTTTTGGGCGGTGAACCCGGTAACTCTTTTGGAAACATGTCTGCAAATTATTGCACTACATGAAGGTTTTCTAATCCTTTCGCCTTGCCATTTTAATTTAGCGCTAAGATCACATAAATATTGCACCCCTTGCGCATACTCTTTTGTAATTGTAGGGAGGAAATAAATCTCAAGGACACCCTCTGGTTCCTTCCTACAATCACTCTACTCTATCCCAAATCATCCATCAAACTTAACTGTTTCGTATTATAGTTAAGTATCGCATCATGCAATTCTATCCAGTCCATACCAATCACTATGTCATAAGATCCTAAGATTGTGACATAAAGATCTACCTTCATTTGAAAGTCTCCCAAGTTAATGCTACAATCCGTAACATTTCCTCCAACCTTCTGTTTGGCCCTCGGTTCCATTTCTATGTATCTGAACTCGTCTTTCCTGACTGCCTTTACCTTACTTCTCTTTAGTGTTGCACTAGATATAATGCTCTCTGTAGCACCTGGATCTATTAATATACTAAAATTTTGGTCGATGATTATACCTGACGTCTCGAGCACTGTGGACTGGTGCTCGGCCTGGCAGTTGTTCACTGCTGCATGTATTTTATGGGCCTTGCCCAAATATCCAACTATAGTGGGTCATAATGATCTGGCCTCTCTGGCCTTTTCAATTGGACAGTCTCGCTGGTAATTTTTCTCTCCACATGTCCAACATCCAGTCTTCGGTCTAGTGCTCCTGGTCCTCGAAGTAGAAGCTGCTCGCCTAATATTCTGTGATCCTGGTATGTTCTGTTGAACATGCCTAAATTGTTGCTATTGTCGTGGAGGACGATACTACTACTACTGTGGTCCTCTGTAAAGAGTCATTTTCTAAGGAGTTTGTCATCATGGTGTTGTGAACATAGGTCCTCTGGGCGTATCTCGATGCCTTGAAGTCTATATGGCTAGTGTCTGACGCTGCTACGCTCTTGATGATGTCTTTCTAGTCTGCCTAGAAAGAGTCCTGCCCTGATCCATTTTGTTCATCTCTTCCTCAGCTATGAGGGCCTTCTGAACTACATCGTGCAACACATGAGGCATTAGAATCCTCACCTTCTCACAAATGTTAAATTTAAGGCCAAACACAAACTTGTTGACCTTTAAATTCTCCATGTTCAGATGTGGTGCATACCTAAGTATCTCCATGAATCTAGCCTCATACTCAGGCACTGTACGACCACCCTTCCGTAAGGAGTTGAACTAATTAATCTAATTCTCAATGAATTCCCTGGACAAGTATCTCTCCCAGAACCGTTCCTCAAATAAATCCCATGACATGTCGTCGATGACCATGTTTAGTTCAGGTAGATGTAGCCTGAGGGTTAGATTCGAGCCAAACCAACTCGATCCATCCATAGCTGTCCTTAGAGAAAAAGGGGATTTCTTCCAAGATTTGCTCAACCAATTCGATGCTCCCTTACAATGGGTAATATATAACTACAACACTCCTTTCTAGATAGACAAAGAGCTCTAGTGCTCCTTGCATATGAGAAGGGGAGTTTTGATCTTCCAAAAGTTGCTAAAATGATTAATTCCCATAGAAAAACATTTTGTTTCGATTGTCAAATCATGGGGCTTCTTCTTCTAACATGTTTTAGGGGTTGTATCAAGTTTTTTCATGGTGTCGTTCACAATGAGACACTTACGTGATGAGAATGAGACACTTACGACACTTGCAACAAAACTGTGACACTTACGACACTTATGACAATGAGAATGTTACATTATCGAAGTGAGAAATTTTGGTGTGTAATAGATCCTACGAACCCTAGCTTCTATAGAGAGCTAGAAAAATTCCTACATCTTTGCATCAAGAAGGAATTTGAAGATTATGTCACCACAATAATAAGCATTCAAGAGTAATACTCCTACAAGTGGTATCGAAAAAAAAAAATAGCGGTCGTGCCAACACCATTGTGGGAGAACCATCTAAAGATATTCCTTGCATTGCTCGAATAATGTGGGTATAAATCTTAAGTAACACTTCTACAAAATATTTGGTGGTCGATGTCTTTAAACTCACAATATAGCCGACTCAGAGAACCAACAATAGGCCCCACCATCTCATATCCAACAACATACCTAGTTGCTAAGTGCCAATATCTAGAAGACAAGGTGGATGACATTGAGTCTACACTCCATGTTATGAATTAAACAATGACAAAAAAGGATAAGTCTTGAAAATAATAGGTGACAACCTGAATATCCATATACCATATCCAAACATTGATCAAACCAAGGAGGAACTTACCACCCCCAAATTACAAGTTTTACACATGTTTCAGGATAATCACCACCCAAACTTTCATGATCACCATTTTCCAAAGGTTCAGATGAATAAATTTGATGCGTTGGATCCCTCAGGTTACCCAAATAGAAAATTATTTCTCTCTCCATGGAATTACTAATGAACTACACAAAGAGAATGTGGTGGTATAATATTTCAATGTTGAATGTTGGTGATGGTGGCAATGGTATAGGATGGATTATAAATGTTAGATTTCCTAGACCTAGTTATTTCAAGTACTTTATGCTCGTTTTGAATGTGACACTCATCATTTGGGACACCTAATAAAATTACAACAAATAGGCACATTTATGGAATACATTATCACCTTTAATAAATTGGCTAGATGCACAGAGGGCCAACCCAATTTATCTTTTAAATAATGTTTCATTAGTTGTCTCAAAGAATAAAGTAAATCACATATCATGATGCAAATCCAAAAACATGGTTGGAATCTTGTGACAATGCTAAAGAAGTTGATATAGTGATGAATGCACAAATCAAGGGACATTTATTCACCATCGACCTTACCCCTCTATGGATACTACCACTATCTCTTCCAACTCATAGCCAATATGCATCCACAAGCTATCTCCTAAAGAGATGCAAGAACATGAATGCCTCCATCTTTCTTATAATTGTGATGAAAGATATTTTAAAGGGAACAAATGTAAAGACCATAAATTATTTCAAATGGATGTATCTCCACATGAATACTTAGAGAACGTTCTTATTGAAGATACTCCGGAGCCACCTTTGGAAGAAAACAATCCCCTATAAATGATGAATCCCCCTTTCAATCTCCTTGCAAAGAACCCCAAATTTATCTCCATGCCCTATCATGTTTTTTTTTTGTAAATAAAGAGTAATTATATTAAAAGCTTCCAAAAAACCAGTCGACATATCCAGTTGCTCGGGCCGTAATTACTGGACTGCCCGCTCTTGGAGGAAACCAGTCCAGCCGGCCCGTTAAGTCATGAGCAATATGAAAAGAGAGCATAACTTGTCTATGGCATACATAAAGAACCTACATACGTAGACACCTGGAAAACTAGAAAAATAAACCTATACACCTGGCTGGCAGCTTGGCCAAGTGGCTGAGGGGTCGCCAGCTTCAGTCTCTTCCTCGAAGTGCACCAGCCCGTCGCTTCCATGCTCTTCGTGCTCCTGATTGCGCTCAGCTTCCGGGGCTGTGTCCTCGTACATTTCCTCTCCCCTGCTGTTACCAGGTGGGCTCGGCACAGGATGCTAGCCGTCATCTCCCTCTACTTCAGGGTCTCCTTCTGCTGCTTCTTCCTCAGAATCCGGGAACATGGCATCGTGCATGGACGCCAGAATTTGGAGAAAGTCGGTCACCTTAATTTCCGTAGCTTCCACTCGGTGATGCAGGTCTGCAACCTCCTGTCGAAGCTCAAATACCAGGGTGTACAGTGTGGCTAAATTGTCCCTGAACTGCGCTCTGTCGAAGAGGGCAAGACCATCGAGATCTGGTGTGCTGGGTGTTTGCTGAGCGGTCTGGTCGGGACTGGAATTGCTAGCGGGAGGTTGGGATGGTCCAGGTGCGTGGAGGACCCGACGAAGTATAATTTAGGTGTTTGGTATGATTGCCATGGACGCAAGTTGCGGAGGTTGCAGGTTTACTGGGGGGAGACTGACTGAAAACGGGAACGAGAGTCGTCGGAAGATGTGTCTGGGGAGGAAATCGGAGGTCGGCGAGGCTTCCATGGCGCACCTCGCCGTGGTCTGCCTCGAGGCCTCGTCATAAGGCCGGCTGTGCTGATCGCAGGGAGAACGAAGGTTGTCAAGTAGCAAGGGAGGATGGGCTCGCTCGCACCCCAGAGGAAAAGAACAGGGAGGCAATCCGGCTTCGGGAGAATGAGCCTGACTGTCAACCGATATGAATTTACCGTAGCCATTATAACACAACACATTCGAATTTGGGTCGAAAGGACTCCTTCGTAAATGCGCCTCATATCAAACATTAACACATTTAAATACCAGGTGGGGTGACAGGATGTGGCACATGCCCAGCATGTGTCTCCATATCACGGCGACCTGTACCCTCCTCTGTCCCCTGCCACGATGGCCCTGTTAACACCCCATCTGGGGAATGCCCTATCATGTTTTTAAGCACCTCAAATCTTGAAATTGATTGGATACATTGATCATCAAAACATGATTTTGTTGATTGACAATGGAAGAACTCACAATTTTATCCATAGGAGAGTAGCACAAGACATCGATTGTTATGGACATTTGATATCTAATTTTAAAATTATGATCACTAATGGTAGCACGATGAAATGTGGGGGCCACTATGAAAATGTGAAACTATAATTTGGTGAGTATCATTTCAAAAATAATATGTTTTCTATTAAAATAGATCATTGTGATATTGTTGTTGGGGCGTAATTGTTATGCACTTTGTGACTAGGCATAGTGGATTTCAAATAATTATACATGAAATTCATGTAGGAACAAAATAAACATACCCTTAAGGGTCTTACATCTGGTTCCCCTGAAATTGTCACCTCTCATCATACAAAGGAATTGCTTAATAAAGGCCACTGAGGTGTTATTGCATATTTCAATGCCATATAAGTAGTCGGCACCACACCACAAGAGATTCACTCTCATTTGAAACTAGCTCTTTCTAAGAATCAATAGGTATTTGAAATTCCATAAGATTTACCACATTCATGCTGGGAGCATTACCATGGTATTCCCCTCATTCAATGTAGTCAAGCACCCAATGTGTGCCCGTATTGGCACCCTTTTGCATAAATGAATGAAATTGAAAAGATCATCATTCAATAATTATTGGAGGTGGGATTCATACATCCAAGTACTCTCTTTTAATAATCACCAATGGTCATGGTATTAAAGAAGGAAGGTAATTGACACATGTTCATGATTTTCGGGCTTTGTTGACCATCGAGAAGAAATGCTAGAGAGTACTTGTGTGTTGTGATGTGGACTTTTGATGTGTGTTGTGGTCACTTGAGTGGATTTATAGTAGTAGAGTAGAGGGTGTTGTTGAAGAACAATATATAAGTGCTAGCAGAGGGTGTTGTTGAAGAAAGAGATAAGGGTGGTAATAGAGGGTGTTGTTGAAGAAAGAGATAAGGGTGGTAATAGAGGGTGTTGTGGGGACTTGGTGAGCTAAAGAATAATAAATCTATAAGCAGTTAATCAACATTAACTTCGGCACGAAGTTCCTTGAAGGGCGGGAGTATGTCATGACCCATATTATTATTATATAAATAAATGATAATAATAAAAAAATACAATAATTATCCTAAAGTGATCATCCCACTATTATGATTAAATAAATAAATAAACAATAATAATAATGAAGTACAATAATGACCAAAAAAAGGTAACATACCTACAAAACCCTAAAATATAATAAATAATTACAAGTGATTATGACCCACATCATTATTAGTATTATTATTTAATTAAATAATAATAACAAAGTGTAATCATTATCCTAAACTATTGACCCCCAAAAAAGGTAACATACCTACAAAACCCTAAAATATAATAAATAATTACAAGTGATGATGACCCACATCATTATTAGTATTATTATTTAATTAAATGATAATAATAAAGTGTAATCATTATTATCCTAAACTATTGATATTATTATTGAATAATAATCATTATAATAATAAGATGATATTATTATTAAATAATACTAATTATTATTCTAAGGTACCATCCCCTATTTTTATTATTAAATAAATAAATAATAATAAGAAAGTATAATAATTACTTAGAAATAAATCATTCTAATAATAAAGGAAAAATTTAAAATAAGAAAAAAACTTTAAAATTATAATAAATAATTCAAATGGATCCTAAGAATCTAGTTATTAAATTTTATATAAAGAGGAGTAAATGATTATCTATTATTGGGTGGAGAGTGTCCTCTACTTTCTCTTGGAATTGGTCAAACCAAATATCAATGTATGGCTACCTTCTACTAGACTAAGCTACAAGTATGTTAGTGTTTACTGGTAAGTCCTCACCTCTCCATATATATATATATATATATATATATATATATATATATATATATATATATTTTGTTTTTAGATTTGGTTTTCAAGAATTATGGGCCCAATAAAATTAGATAAATTATAGATGTGAAATATAGATTTATAAAAATAAATAAATATAGGATTGTTATTTGAACCTATGCTCTAAGATTTTTGTGAGAAGTTATTAGGATAGGGACCAAATGTTTTGTTGTTTCTTTGTCCAATTGTATATCATAAAGTCCATATTTACATCTTGTGGTTTCCATAAAGTCCAGATTTTCATCTTGTGGCTTCCTAAAGGTGAAGCTTCTCTTTATCTTTACAGAGAGGTATGGTGATTTATGAGCATTTTCATTGTTATATCCGTCACTAATATTTTTCTGTAAATGACAGTGGTTCTTTTGGAAGTTGGATACTATAGTGGAGAGTTTTCTCCTTAAGATTTTGTGCAAACCTAAAGGTGGATATCTCTCATGCCACTTTCCAGAAGAAACCTCCAACCCCACCCTTCGAAGAGGGCTCATGCACTAACTCTCTATTGTTTATATTTCAATCTAATCATTTTCGACTCAGTTGTTGGATGCATAATCTCCCTAGAAGCATTACAAGGATCTAGTTATTACTTTAACTCATGTACAATGGAAAAATAGGGATGTAATGGTCATATTTTTCGACGAATTTATTGAACTTCCCCATAACCTAATGCATCCATAACAGATCTGAATATAAATCATTCTATAACATTGTTTTTTCCATTTGTACTTCTCTATCTAGATCCACAATCGAACCGTATTCCAGGCACTTGGATTAGATTTCTCTCTATATATCAGTTTGACATTTCAGATGGTGATTTTTAATACGGGATTTATGTTTTAGATAGGAATTAATTAGGTTTGCGTTAATAAAAAACTTCTATAATTTCTTAGTAAGTAGACTATTTCTGTTTTTTTCTTTGGATTTTTGTTTAGACACTAATTCCAAGAAAGATATTTTATATTTATTGTTCTTATTTTACATCATTACATAGATCTAACCATTTGCATATCTTAGGCACTTTCATGAACATGTGAACCTAAAATCCCAAATTTGTATGTTTGTTGGACATATATGCATGTCTGAAATTTAATTTGATCACATAGAGCAAATAAATCGAACAGATTTTTCGTTGTGGGTTTTGAAAACGATAGTATCAATATTAGGGTTTCATTTGCAGATTTTAGGGCACTTTCATGAGCATGTGAACCTGAATTTCTATGTTTGTTGGACATATGTGAATATGTTTGAAGTTTGATTCGATCATAAATAGCAAGTAGAGCTAACAAATTTGTAGATCTGAGGTTTGTAAAGGATGTTGGATTGATGAGTACACACCTATTATGAGGAGTAAGAAGTTAGTATGCCAATGATTGTTTATGTATTAGGGATGAGATAAACTAATTTTTGTGAGGGTAATCAAGCATGGTAAATATATAAAGCATATTAGAAAATTTAAAAGATTATGACACCATTTGGTTATAGTAGTCCTTGGAATGGGTTAAGCCACTAATGCAAATTTACATTAGCACCTTTGGGAATGATCCAAATTTTTTTAGATAACTACAAAATAGAGAAACACAAAAGTGACTTAACATAAATAAACTTATTAATTTCATGGTAAATATGAAAATTTCCATCAAATATATTTCCACCAGATCCCTACATGAATAATAGTTGTAAATATAAAAGTGTCACTCAAAAGGGTTTATATACACCTATTTCTCTTGTCAAATATATATATATATATCTTGATATAAAATTGTTTTTTTTATCTGTATATATCTATCTTGATATAAAATTGCTTTTTTTTTTTATATAAATACATCAAATATATTTCCACCAAATCCCCACATGAATAATAGTTGTAAATATAGAAGTGTCACTCAAAAGGGTTTATATACACCTATTTCTCTTGTCATATATATATATATATATATATATATATATATATATATATATATATATATATATATTTATATATAATTGTTTATTTTATCTGTATATATCTATCTTGATATAAAATTGCTTTTTTTATTATATAAATATTGTATAAAAAAATAATAAAAAACTTATAGATAAACATGCTTATTGGGGAAAGAAAAATCAGATCTATATTGAATATCCAAATTCCAACAAGCTGCTACACATACTATCTCATGTGTAAATAGATCTGAAAAGTTCAATGATGTAAATAATGGAATCCTAAGACTTTGGATCTTCATTGGCACTCTGATTGTCATGGAAATCAACACCATACTTTGAATTGATCCATCCATAAGCTCGACTAAAATCGACAACGATAAGTGGCAAAGTATAATTCTTTTTCCAAGGTCCAAGCGCTAGTGGTATCAATAGATTATTTAGTTTGTATGATTCATAGATCTACACGTACTATCTTCTAATTTTCACTTCTAGTGGTTGGATCAACCTCCGAAAGTTGAGTGCAGACGAAATAAAGGTCGTTGCTCATTTAAACCATTGTTCTTTTTAAAACCAATGGTATTGATATTTTATCAATGGCACTGTTATCATGTTGGAAGATTCTTATTTCTCACTCGAAGAAACTACGTTAAAATGTTGTTTCCCAGAAGCATATGAAAAATGAGAAATGAATCAAGTGTATTCAAGCAGACTAGATCTAGATCCCATAACTCTCAATTTCGTACTTACTGAACACAAACCAAGTCAGGATCGTGTCTAGAAGAGCCGGTGGGGTTGTACTTGGTGAGGAGCGAGGAGTTTTCTTCCTCGCTCACACGGTCGAGCTTCTTATAATTATCGAAGGTGTGGACGATGCATTTGTCCTCTACTGTTTCCAGTGTTTACGTGTCTAAATGATTTGAAATGAGTAGCTCTTTTTCCTAGTAAAAGGGTAGCCGCCCACCTTTACATTCTTCCGGCCTGTAACACCACCATACTAAGAGCTGTATTTTGTTTCCCACGTCCATCTAGATTTTCTCCACCAACACTACTTAAGGTGCCTATTCTGGATTTTGGGCCGGTATGGATACTGAATCCCCCACTTTTATTATTGTTGTCGCTTCTGTAATAGAGTCAAGTCTTAGCACATTTTGAAAAAGATAATAATGGGTGATTGATTAGTTATTGGAGGTTTCTAAAACTAGGTCTGAAAGAACAACCATTAAAAATCAGAAATAAAAAGGCATGACCTCATCTGCTAAATCCATTTAAAATCATAAGGATAGATAAAAGATAAGAGATAGACAAAACTGAAAGAAAAAGCTAGGTATCCAATTCTGATAAATCTGGTAGAAGAAAGACAATGATTTCAAATATCTAGACATAGGTCTTGTCTCACTCACAACAAGACATAAGAAAATCTATGAACAAATATAACTTGTAAATAAGGAAAAAAAATTAAAATGCAGGGCTTGTTCTACTCACAACAGAACAAAGGAAAAAATGCACTTGAAATAATTCTCTTAATTAGTCACACCAGTCTCACTGAATTGTAACTATTACAAGTTAAATAAAAGAAGGAGAAGTAATGAAAACTTAAGAAACATGACACAAGAAAAATATATAATTTAACATAACAAGATTTAAAATATCTTTGCTTCTGTCAAATGTATTGTTGAAAAGACTACATTACAATCCCAGCCTCAAAGGCTCTCGGGATGCCCTCCCCCTCTTGTTACATTTGGAATTCCTAATATTTATACCAGATGAGTTCCTTCGGTTTGAAACTGATTACAATGATCTCTTAAAGAACCATTTTAGTTTGAAACCGATTACAATGATCTATGAAAGAAACGTTTCGGTTTGAAACCGATTACAATGATCTCTGAAAGAAACATTTCGGTTATGAATGTATATCATATGAATCTTTAAAATTTAGTTGGATTTAATTTGATGTCATTGATGATCCGTATTTGACTTCTGCTGCGTGGTTGGTCTTTGTTGCTTACTATGTCTCGAGTCATCTATCACCTGCAATGAGTTTATTGGCGTAAATAATTGCGGTTGAAGCTGTGGCGATGGCGATTGGACAACTAGCTCAATGCGAGCTCGTTATGGGAAGGTGGTGCATCTGTTGTGAGATGACATGTTGTAAGAGTGGGAGATAGGTGGCAAGGGGTGAGAGGATATGAAAGTGTGACAGGTTATCTATTTTGCGGGGGCACGAAGAAATGGTTTTGAGGTAACCCGCTTTTCACCCCGCAATGCATTTGGTGATGACACGTAACCCCGAGAGGAAAACTGTGGTTTAAATTGCGGGACCGCCTCTCAAAATGGAACTCCGCACCACACAATCGCTCTCGACCTTTGATCTAGGCGAGAGAAAGATAACCCATCAGATCTCGCAAAGTGAAATAAGCGCCCAAAGGTTAAGCCGAGGTCACAACTCTTGGTCACATGTAGAGAAGATAGAGCAAATTTAGTGAAATTCCTATCCATCGATCTGAGCGGGGGACACATGTCATATGATCTTCGTATTCAACTGTTTTGTACTCTGGAAGGAGGAAAGCAGTGCTGAGTAAAGAACTCTCGAAGACCCGAAACTTCGAAGTAAATCTTAGTTGTCCAAATCAAAATGACACACGGTGCTAGATCTCTCGCTTCGGGTATAATCACTTCGGAAGAAAGATGGATATATGAAGCGAAAGCTCCCGAAACCTAGAGTTCCGAAGTAAATCTCTGCTGTTGAAATCAAGAGGACACGCGGCAGGAGATCCTCCACTTCGGGGATTTAACATTTTAGATATTTTGTGCTCCCTTTTCTACCGATTTAGCCCCTTCCCTGCTATATTTAGTCCTTTTCTTAGTTTATCTAGCTTCCAAATTGATTTATTGTTCCACTAGATTCTAAAATATGAATCATCAAGTTTTCTTGCAACTTTTTTCGGCGCCATAATCCTTGAGGAAATAAGATTAGCCTGCATGTAACAAGAAAGGTCTATAATCTCTTCACTGAACAAAACTCTTAATCGCAATTCAAATCGTGAAGTTTAACCAATCATACATATCGTTAATACTTCGACGTTAGTGAGTGTTGGATAAAATTAGGGTATAAATTTCCCGATGGTCAAATTCACGAAGAGGTTAATCTCCTATTACTCACTTTTATGTTTTACTTTATCATGTTTTAAACCTTTAATTAGACTTAAGTGCTTTGGCGCTTTGACGTTCGGGGTTTTCATTGTTTAGACTTGCTGGAATACCTGAAGCGTGAAGCTCTGAAGCAAACGTTAGAGACTTTCTTTAAAACTCAAGCAACTTCTGTTGAAATAATGTAACTGCGAAGAGCATTCTTATTCTTATTGTTATTTTATTATTAGGATTAATCCCCATTGTGGATTAATCATGTCGGTAATTGTATAAGGACCAAATCCCCTTTTGTGGATTGGTCATCGGACAATTATAAAGGGCAGAATAAGAAGTCGCCCCCAACAGTTATTATTGAAGACCCATAATTAATTAAAGGTGGGTTTACCCACCCAGAGTGAGAGATCAGCCCTGCCAGTGAAACCCTCTCACACGTGCCAGTCTTGTATATATAGGAGGCTAGCACCTCACTTCTAACACACAACTCACTTGCTCATTCTCTTATGAGGCAAGCTGCAATTACCAGTTGGAGAGAGGGAGAAGAGTGGCACATCTCTTGGGGAGGACTATCTGTATTGGTTTGAGTTATCTCTTGAAC
>ML785839.1:125850-142197 GCA_009831015.1 Picea engelmannii | reverse complement strand
CAATGCTATCATTGTGATAAGATGGGACACAAGGCGAATAATTGTCCAGTTAGAAGAGAAGAGTACAAGAGGAAGCAAAAAAGGCAACATGCTCACATTGCCGAAGATGAAGAACCACCTATGAAGATGATTAAGGACCATGTATTAATCTCAACTCTCTCATGATCTGTATCACCTGGAGAGGACACATGGCTCATTGATAGCAGTGCATCAAAACATATGACGGGTAAGAAAAATACTCTCTTGTATTTCAGAAAAGAAGTTTTCTCAGAAAGTAACTCCTGGAGATGATTATCAATATCCCATCAAGGGAATAGGAGAATCAAACTACAAGTTAGATTCAGAAAACTCAATAACAACGAAGGACATTCTCTATGTACCGGGCCTAAAGAAGAACTTACTCTCCATATTATCTTTAGATAAGAAAGGCTATAGAGTTGCCTTCATAGATGGAGAAGTTCTTATGTGGGCTAAGGGAGAAACCTTAAATGAAGCAATCATCATCGGAAGTGAAGAAAATGGCTTATATAAGATGAAGGGTCACCTAGAAATTGCCATGACCCATGCCATCAAAAACTCATGCGAACTTTGGCATAGAAGATTGGCCCACATCAACTACAAGGCGCTACCATACATATGCAAAGCTGTCACAGGTTTACCAGAACTCAAGGTTGATCAGGAAGGCATATGCAATGGATGTGCCCAAGGGAAGAACATCAAGAACCCTTTTCCAAATAGGGACAACAAAGCAGAAGGAGCATTGGAACTCATCCATTCAGACGTGTGTGGCCCAATGCCATCATCCTCCATTGGCGGGTATGCATACTATGTATCATTTATTGATGATTATTCTTGTAATACCTAGATATATTTCTTAAAATCTAAAGATGAAGTATTTAGTAAATTCAAGGAATTCAAAGTCTTGATAGAGAATCTTTCCGAAAGAAAGATTAAGATACTCAGGTCAGATAATGGAGGAGAATATACCTCAAAGGAGTTCGTAAACTTTTGCAGAGATGTTGGGATCAAGAGGGAACTCACTACTCCCTATAATACTCAACAAAACAGTGTAGCTGAAAGGAAGAACAAAACAATTATGGAAGCTGTAAAGACCATGATTCACGATCAAGATCTTCCTATGTGCTTATGGGCAGAAGCAACAATGGCAACTGTTTATATGCAGAATAGATTATCCCATAGTGCACTTGGGTTCAAGACCCCAAAAGAAATGTTCACCGGAAAGAATCCAGAGGTAAGCCATCTCAAAATATTTGGCTGTCCAGTATTTATTCATATACCGAAATAGAAAAGAAATAAGCTGGAACCCTCCAGAAAGAAGGGAATATTTGTGGGATACTGTGAGGTATCCAAGGCCTTCAGAATCTACATACCTGGTCACCGCCATATTGAGATCAGTAGGGACGTGACCTTTGATGAAGAAGAAACACTTAAGAAATCGAGAAGATGCCATCTTGAAGAAGTATATGAAGAGGAACCTATAAATCCTAGAACTACAAAATTCATGAGGGAAGCTCCCAGAGCTGCAAAACCTATAAGGGAAGTCGTAGCTTCCCCTGATGAGGAGACTTCTGAAGATCATGATATAATATAAGTTCAAGAACCTCCTCAAATGACCTTCTCCCATAAAAGAAAGCCTGCTTGGGCAAGAGAACTTATTCAAGATGGAGAGAAGTATGGTGTTCCAAAAGGAACCACGAGATAGGTGAAAAGACCAAAGCCATTCTCCAGTTACATGGCTTTGATGTGCAATCTACTTGATGAAGAACCTACATGCTTTGAAGAGGCCATTCAAAAGAAGGAATGGGCAGATGCCATGACAGAGGAATACCAATCCATAATAAAGAATGATGTATGGGAAATAGTTCCCAGACCAAAAATTAGGGATGTGGTATCATCAAAATGGCTCTTCAAAATAAAACATGTTGCTGATGGAAGTATTGAGAAATATAAAGCAAGATTTGTTGCTCGTGGATTTTCCCAGAAGGAAGGTATTGACTACGAAGAGACATTCGCTCCTTTGGCCAGATACACTTCGATCTAAACCATTATAGCTCTTTCTACCAAGATGAAATGGAAGCTTCACCAGATGGACGCGAAGACAACTTTTCTGAATGGTGTTATCGAAGAGGAAGTGTATATAGAGCAACCCCAAGGATTTGAGGTTGAAGACAGGAAGTCTCATGTCTGCCGATTGAAGAAATCCTTATACGAATTGAAGCAAGCTCTCAGAGCTTGGTATGGCCGTATAGACAGTTTCTTGACGAGCTTAGGCTTTACCAATAGTAAAGCAGACTCAAATCTCTACTTCAAAATTATGGATAATGACCAGTAATATTATTAATGTATGTGGATGACTTATTCTTAATTGGAGAAGAAAAGCTCATCGTTGAATGTAAACAGAGACTTGCCACAGAATTTGAAATGAAAGACCTTGGCCTAATGCATTACTTCTTAGGTCTTGAGGTATGGTAGAGTCTAGAAAGAATCTTCCTTAACCAGGGGAAGTACACGGTCAAAATCTTAAAGAGATTCGACATGCTAGAATGCAAGTCCATGAATACTCCCATAGAAGCAAAGTTGAAGATACTGGTCGATACTTCGTTAGATTTGATAGATGCCACACTGTACAGACAAATTATTGGATCACTGATGTACCTGATGACCACCAGACCAGACATCTATTTTGCAATGAACACCTTGAGTCAGTTTCTGGTAGGGCCCAGACGTGTTCACCTAGTGGCTGCAAAACATGTGATGAGGTACCTTAAAGGTACAATGGATTATGGTCTTAGCTATGATGGAGATCATGACTTCACATTGAGTGGATATACTGATGCAGATTGGGCAGGAAGCATTGCAGACAAAAAAAGAACTTCTGGATGATGTTTTAGTTTGGGATCAACCATGATCTCGTGGCAGAGTAGGAAGCAATCCAGTATTTCTATCAGCACAACGGAAGCAGAGTACATTGCCGCATGTTCTACTAACTGCAAAGCTATATGGCTTCGAAAGTTGCTGACAGGCCTATTTGACTTGGAGATGAGAGCAACCACGATTCTATGTGATAACCAGAGCTGCATAAATATGACAGAGAATCCTGTATTCCACGACAGGTCGAAGCACATAGAGATCCGCTACCATTTCATCCACGACATGGTACAGAGAGGAGCCTTGAAGTTCCAGTACATTAGCATGGATGAACAAGTTGCTGACGTGTTGACTAAGCCTCTATCTCGTGTAAAGTTTGAAAACTTTCGAGATAAGCTTGGTATAGTCCGAAAGGACCCTCCCTAAAAGGGGGAGCATATATATTTATTCCTTGCTTCTGACCTCGCTGTTAGACGTAAATAAAGATGAGTCATGCTTCTGACCTCATTGTTAGACATAAAGCATGACACTGTGTGATCCTTGCTTCTGACCTAGTTGTTAGACATAAAGCAAGATGAGTCATGCTTCTGACCTCGCTGTTAGACGTAAAGCATGACGCCGTGTGATCCTTACTTCTGACCTAGTTGTTAGACATAAAGCAAGATGAGTCATGCTTCTGACCTCGTTGTTAGACGTAAAGCATGACGCCGTTGATTCCTTGCTTCTGAACTAGTTGTTAGATGTAAAGCAAGATGATTCCTTGCTTCTGACCTCGTTGTTAGACGTAAAGCGAGATGTTGATGTGTTCCTTGCTTCTGACCTAGTTGTTAGACATAAAGCAAGATGATTCCTTGCTTCTGACCTCGTTGTTAGACGTAAAGCGAGATGTTAGTGTGTTCCTTGCTTCTAACCTCGTTGTTAGACGTAAAACAAGATGAGTCATGCTTCTGACCTAGTTGTTAGACGTAAAGCATGACATTGTGATTCCTCGCTTCTGACCTAGTTGTTAGATGTAAAGCGAGATGATGATATTCCTTGCTTCTGACCTAGTTGTTAGATGTAAAGAAAGATGTGACTGACACTGAGCTACCAGCTTAACAGTGACTCACACTGAGCTACCAGCTTAACAGTGGTGACATTGAGCTAGTGTAGTACTGTCAGCTTAGTGCTGTGATGAGGTATCATTTTTACTGATACATATTTGATGCAGATGATGATAGCATTCTTTCGAGAATGATGATGCTGCTGATGAAGAAAACTTTCGATGACTCGTAAATATGCTAGCCAATGTTTCAATATGATATTGACGATACTGTCCTCATGATGCCATTGATGATGCAGACCTCTCTCGCCTGATTCTGATGAAGAATACCCTTCTTGTTAAGGGAGAGTGTTGAAATAATGTAACTGTGAAGAGCATTCTTATTATTATTGTTATTTTATTATTAGGATTAATCCCCATTGTGGATTAATCATGTCGGTAATTGTATAAGGACCAAATTCCCTTTTGCGGATTGGTCATCAGACAATTATAAAGGGCAGAATAAGAAGTCAGCCCCAACAGTTATTATTGAAGACCCATAATTAATTAAAGGTGGGTTTACCCACCCAGAGTGAGAGATCGGCCCTACCAGTGAAACCCTTTCACACGTGCCAGTCTTGTATATATAGGAGGCTAGCACCTCACTTCTAACACACAACTCACTTGCTCATTCTCTTATGAGGCAAGTTGCAATTACTAGTTGGAGAGAAGGAGAAGAGTGACACATCTCTTGGGGAGGACTATCTGTATTGGTTTGAGTTATCTCTTGAACATTGTATAAGCTATTTATGATAAGGAAGTTTTTGTTGGGTTTTCTTCCCCTAGAGGGTTTCCCAGGATAAATGCCGTGTCTCTTGTGAATGTGTATTTCTTAGTGATCTTGTTCTTATGATGCTCTTATCTATTGAAATGAAAAGAACTATAATAATGGCATAAACATTAACAACTTCTACAGTTCGGAGATCATTAAGATCATTTGATAAAATTAGAGTAGCAAATCGATGGTGGATATCGTAAGAACCTTTTCAACAAGTGACAAATTTATATTTTAAATTTAAAAGGCGAATCTCTAAGTTTTTTTTTCTTTTTGGGTGAAAATTTTATTTCTAAGAGGCAAAATCTAAAGCTCAAAATCTCAAAATTAAACGTGTTCCAACATAGGCTCCATATGGGGATTGCGTCTCCCTGTGAGGCGCAAAAGACCAACAAATCAAGTGCCTTTATTGGGCAAATGGAGTCATTACTTCTTTTTAAAAAACACCTTCTTGTTTTATTTAAGAATTGACCATTCATAGGAAAATGAAACTAACCAAGTCCAAAAATGTTCAAAACATACTTAATGATCGATCTTAAGTCAGGCTATTAAAAAAATATTTTTTTTAAAAATTGATTTCAAAATTGTTTAAGATAATTAAAATAATTTTAACAAAAATATCGGCTTCGACCGACTTTGTTCGCTTCAAGGTTAAGGAGATGTAACATATTTATTAAGGGAATCCCTAGTTGGTTCAACATGTAAATATCACCGGAAAGAGAATTAGATGACATAGTATGTTATATGGATATGTATGACAACCTTACAGATACCATATATATTGATTCACTGCCAGCAAGCCTATTCAGTACCTCGGTGAATTTATCTACTTCTCCCATTGAATTTCCTTTCACCACTTCAATTAGCACTTTTGTATTTTACTTAGATGAGGGAAATCAATATATGAATTTCCTTTCATCATCTCTTTTAGACAAGATGGGGGCAATTAGATTATGAATTTCCTTTCAACATCTATTTTGGACAAGGTGGGGGCAATCAATTAACGAATTTCCTTTCACCACTTGTCATAAATTTTTATATTTTGAAGTGGGGGCAATCAATTTGTATGTATCATACAAGGGATGATATCTTCTTAGAATTTAAAAGAAGGCATGTCATAATTTTTAAGTATACTCTGAAACTAACTTCCAATTTTCAATACACCTTCACCTATAGGAATTTTTTTATGGGAATCTTAATCTTTTCTGAGATAAACCTTGAATGAAATTGTCAGTTTAAAATTTGAAATCAGAGCTAAAATTTTCAGGATTAGCCTAGACATACTTTTTCAATTAAAATCAAAGGAACGTAAAGATTTTCGCCAAATCTTGTTTTGAAAATATGTTTTGAAGTTTTCAGAGTCAAGGTAAGTTACTTTCTTTCTATGAAGACTAAAAAAGGATAAAGAAAATGAAGTGGATAAGAACTTGGGGATAGAAAAAGATAACCAAATCGAGGATTCAGAGGACCTGACACACCCTGATCCTATACAAGTTTGTGTATTTTAGTTCAAATTTCTTTCGAGTTTATTTATTATCATTTTTATTTTTATTTTAGAGATGGCTTTAGAATTTATTAGCATGACACTTTAAGTTGTAACTTTATACCTTTCTGATTTTTAGGTCATGTGATAATATTATCATGAGAAAAACTTCCTTCATATTCATTTCAAAAAGGATTTTCTTGAAATTTTATTTGAACTATAAGAAGAGTAGGAACTCATACCTTAATTTCCTTTTAAATTTTCAGCAAGGTAGATTATTAATTTATCACCCGTTTTTAGAGAAGTTAAATGTTTGAGTGCCGAATTTTTATTCAACCTCAAAGAAGATTTATTTTACAAAACACAATAAACATTAGACCACGCGCCTTCATCCTTATGCAACCTAAAATTAATCCTGTTAAAATCTGAACCCCGTCATTGGGCTATGGAGTCACAATGCCTAAAAACTGAACCATACTGGATGCCAGACTGAGAAATACTGAACTAAAATAAAACATTGAACTAGAATGCTGAAATGAAATGTTGATTTGGAAAACTTATTTATATATATTGGCCCTACACTAATCAGACGAAATTCCATTGATCAAGTAATATGGAATTTCTAATGGAGCAATGCAAATAGTGGATTTCTTAACATACCTTGCTTGCTGCTAAATGAAGGAATGAAAAGATAATGAATTTTTTGCAGAAAAAAGTGGATAGATAGCCTACGCTTACTGCTGAAGTTTGGTTGCACACAAAACGCTGAAACATTTTGGACCTCTTGAAGGAAATAATCCAACCAAACAACCACTAGATCATGGAAAGATACAAAATTTTTAGAATCGAGTGATACCTCTTCCTACTGGCCTAGCTGCATGAAAATCCTTTGCACACTTTCTCCACTACTGATATTTTCTTTTCCTGGCTCGAGAATGTCATAGTGAGGTTCACTAGTCTGCTGCTCATCATTTGCTAAATAGGAAGGAGAGATCAACTGCTCCAATAGCCCCTCCTTATCTCCTTCATCGTCTGTCCAAGAATCTTCTTCATCACTGCCATACACAGGATGATTGCTCTTATAATGAAACTGATAATTTTCCTATCGAAGTGAACTCTCTGAATAAAGAGGAATAATTTGTTTCTCATCAACTTCAAGATTGAATTCATCGTAGTCATCAAACAAAGGAGAACTATTGTATGTTTCCATGCATGTTGGGAGAGAAATATGTTCTTCTTCATCGTCTGGATACTTATTGTAAACAGGCTGATTATATAAAATTTTTGAACTTTGACTTTCAAAAACTTCCATTTCTTGATGATCTAGTAATGATGACTGAATAATAACAGCTTGATCAAAATAAGAATTTAGAACAGTAGTTTGATCATGACAGTAATTACTATGAATATTTGGTACAATGACAAATGCACTTAGAGTATCATTACCATCATCATTATTATTACACAAATCATACTTTTCAAAATTTGATTGTGTATGGTATTCAATAAGTTGTGGACCTTCACAAAGATCTAGATCAACAATTTCATCATCACGTTGTTCAATCAAATTATCTTCAGTGTTATCAATGCTACCACAATCATCTTGAAAGCCATTTTTTTGGGAAGAGGAAGTGAAGGTAGAATCATATATGCATGAATTTGAATCTAGCTCTTCATTAGAAAATGCATTTTCATCTTTATTTCTACAATGAACCTAGATTTGATCTGCTTGAAAGACTGGAGGTCCTGCAAATATTTCTTCATTTGCAATCATGTCGTCTTCATTCTTTCTGCTGCAAGAAACCTCTTATTGATTTACTTCGAAGTCCTCGTCATATAAATTTCCCTGATCTGTTTGAAGGAGATCTTGTTTTACGAAATCTAAATTGCAATAGTCTTCAAAAATAATATCAGCTGGATAGATCCTCTTGCAATGCTTATGAAAAACTGCATGGAATTCTTTCAATGATGAAATGCTGAAATGAGGAAGAGACTTGTACCATTGACGAGCATCTCCTCCCAGACTAAACATAAACAGTTTCATCAAAACATCTTCATGATGAATATCTAGTTGATTCATAAGATTATGAAACTCAAACAGGTGTTCAACATGATTGTCATATTTATCCTGTTTAAATTTAGGAAGATAATCTTCCCAAAATTTGTGGTTTGGAACCGTGTTTTGGAAAACCAAAAACATTTGTAAATTCTAAAGGAGCAAACCTCACAGCAATTCGAGCAATGATAGAAATTGACATTTTGGAACCAGTGGAGTCACCAATGAATTATGTGGAGTCTTTGAACCAAGGAGTCGCCAGGTGAATGATCACATCCAATTGAATGCCCATTCAATTTTTGTTCACCATCAAAGATTAAAGTTTTACTTGTCGTTCTCCCAGGGAAAAATAACTTTGTTTCTCCGTCCCCGACAACAGTGCCAGCAAAATGTTGTCGCCAGAGTTGACTCTAGGCTGTAATAGAGCCAAGCCTTCACACATTTTGAAAAAGATAATAATGCGTGATTGATCAATTATTGGAGGATTTTAGAACTAGGTCTGAAAGAACATTTCAACCATTAAAAATCAGAAATAAAGAGGCATGACCTCGTCTGCTAAATCCATTTAAAATCATAAGGATGGATAGAAGATAAGAGATAGACAAAACTGAAAGAAAAAATCAGGTATCCAATTTTGATAAATTTGGTCTTCCTTTCGGTAGAAGAATGACAATGATTTCAAATATCTGGACATAGGTCTTGTCTCACTCACATCAAGACAGAGGAAAAGCTATGAACAAATATAACTTGTAAATAAGGAAAAATAATTAAGATGCAGGCCTTGTTATACTCATAGCAGAACAGAGGAAAAACTGCACTTGAAATAATGCTCTTAATTAGTCACAACAGAAGTCTCACTGAATTGTAACTATTACAAGTTAAATAAAAGGAGCAAAAGAAAGACAAGTAATGAAAAATTCAGAAACATGACACAGGAAAAAGATAGAATTTAACATAATGAGATATAAAATCTCTTTGCTTCTGTTAAATGTATTGCTGAAAAGACTACATTACAATCCCAGCCTCAAAGGCTCCCCTCTTGACACATTCAAAACTCCTAATATTTATACTAGATGAGTTTCTTCGGTTTGAAACCGATTATAATGATCTCTGAAAGAAACGTTTCAGTTTGAAATTGATTACAATGATCTCTGAAAGAAACGTTTTGGTTATGAATGTATATCATAGGAATATTTAAAATTTAGTTGGATTTAATTTGATGTCATCTGTTGATGATCCATATTTGACTTCTGTTGCGTGGTTGGTCTTTACTGCTGATTGTGTCTCGAGTCATCTGTCACCTGCAATGAGTTTACTGGCGTAAATAATTGCGGTTGAAGCTGTGGTGATGGCGATTGGACAACTAGCTCAACGCGAGCTCGTTATGGGAAGGTGGTGCGTCTGTTGGGAGGTGACGTGTAGTAAGAGTGGGAGATAGGTGGCGAGGGGTGAGAGGCTATGGAAGTGTGACAAGTTCTCTATTTTGCGGGGGTGCGAAGAAATGGTTTTGAGGTAACCCACTTTTCGCCCCACAATGCATCTGGTGATGACACGTAACCCTGAGAGGAAAACCACAGTTTAAATTACAGGACCGCCTTTCGAAATTAAACCCCGCGTAACTCCACACCCCGCAATTGCTCTCGACTGTTGATCTAGGAGAGAGAAGGATAAGCCATCAGATTTCGCAAAGTGAAATAAGCACCCAAAGGTTAAGCGGAGGTCACAACTCTTAGTCATATGTAGAGAAGATAGAGAGAATTTCGTGCAATTCCTATCCGTCGATCTGAGCCGGGGACACGTGTCAGACGATCTCTGTATTCGACTATTTCGTACTCTCGAAGGAGGCAGACAATGTTGAGTAAAGAACTCCCGAAGACTCGAAAATCCGAAGTAAATCTCAGCCGTCCAAATCAAAAGGACACGCGGCGCCAGATCTCTCGCTTCGGTGATAACCACTTCGGAAGAAAGATGGATGTATGAAGCGAGAACTCCCGAAGCCCGGAGTTCCAAAGTAAATCTCCGCCGTTGAAATCAAGAGAACACGCGGTAGGAGATCTTCCACTTCGTGGATTTAGCATTTAAGATATTTGTGCTCCCTTTTTTGTCGATTTAGCCCCTTTCGTGCTATATTTGGTCCTTTTCTTGCAACTTTTTACGGTGCTATAATCCTTGATGAAATAAGATTAGCCTGCCTGTAACAAGAGAGGTCTATAAGCTCTTCACTAACAACACTGTTAATCACAATTCAAATTGTGAACTTTAACCAATCATACATATAGTTAATACTTGGGCGTTAGTGAGTGTTGGCTAAAATTAGAGTATAAATCTAGGGAAGGTCAAATTCACGAAAAAGTTAATCTCCTATTACTCACTTAGGGTATAAATCTCCTAAGTACTTCGGCGCACTTACGGTGTAAATCTCCTAAGTACTTCGGCGCTTCGGTGTTCGGGGTTTTCATTGTTTAGACTTGCTGGAATACTCGAAGCCTGAAGCTTTGGAGCGAACTTTAGAGACTTTCTTTAAAACTCAAGCAGCTTCTACAGTTAAGAGATCATTAAGACCGTTTGATAAAATTAGAGTAGCTAATAGACGAAGATCCTTTTTAACAAGTTATGAATTTATCTTTTAAATTTAAAAGGCGAATCTAGTGAGAATTTTATTTCTAAGAGGCAAAATCTAAAGCTCAAAATCTCAAAATTAAACGTGTTCCAACAATTATCTTCTTGTTGCTCTTGATTGTGCACGATTTCAACGTTCTCTTCTTCTTTGTCACCATCTACAAGGAGAAAATATGGCTTTTCTGTTTCTGCTGGTATAATTTTCTACTCTCTTCAGAACACAACGTGTTATCAGTTAACCTCTTACTGCTGTGAGTCTGTGCTCTTAATATCAAACCCTAAATTTTCCGTGAGAGCATCTCTCATTCGGATGTATGTCGATCTCTGATTTCTCTATCACAAGAAGTAATGTGAGCTTCTCAACGCTGGTCACATTACTTGATATGATAGAGAAATCAGAGATCGACATCAGTATGAGAGATGCTCTCAGGGAAAATTTAGAGATGTCAGGGTTTGATATTAAGAGTACAGATTCACACTCAGAAGAGGTTAACTGATAACAGGTTGTAAAGAGTAGAAAATTATACCCGCAGAAACATAAAAGCCGTATTTTCTCCTGTTTAGGGTTTTAGCAGGGATGGTAACAAAGAAGAGAACGTCGGAATATTGCACAATCAAGAGCGCAACAACAAGATAATAAAAGTGGGGGATTCAGTATTTGATGCGGGCCGTTAAGTACCGCTGGTGGAGAAAATCCGGAGGGACGTCCGAAACAAAATAAAGCTCCTAGTAAGGTGGTATTACAGGCCGAAAGAATTTAAAGGTGGGTGGCTACCATTTTACTACGGACAAGAGCTACTAAGATCACTTAGACACGCAAAGACTGGAGACAATGGATCTATATATAATTGAGAGGATTTATTCTATAAAAATAGTTAGGATTTGTTGCAGGGTTAGCTATATTTGGTGTGACGTGCTGCCGCGGGACCTGACTCTCGATATAGCGCAAGTACGGTCAGATGGCACTGACCGGGATGCCACTCTGGTGAATCTATCTCTGCCTTTGTGGCCTCCATTGCTACTCCCTGTGAGGGCAAGAAGTCAGATTATCACATGCAATGGAGAAAATAACCGTACGCGTAACGTCATGCTAGTGTACATTGGGCGTTAGGTTTGATTGGTAGTCTGTCGAATCAGCTCCAACTACAGATTCACCACCAGATGATTCCGTTGCACTGTTAGACACGGATCTTTTGGAAAGCGTGCATTTTCTTAGTTTGCTTTTATTGCTTCAATTTTTATTTGAGAAGAGAATATGCACGTTTGCTTGCTGGGTGATTTTTAGGGATTGATTTTCATCCATTTTATGCATGAGGGTTTTCACCATGCATCTATTTACAATCTATTTACAGTATTTACATATTGGTCGAGGGTACTGTAGTTTCTTTTGTGTTGATAGCGAATGCTGGAGTAGATGAGTCGCCGACTTGCCTTACAAGCCTCAACAAGGGGGCAGATTAGTCTAACTGTAATAGGACCAAGATCTTTAACATTTTGATAGATTCAGTTTGGCTTGATGGAAAATTTTGATAGATTCAGTTTGGTTTGATGGATGTGGCATTTTTTTAGGGTTTAATTCTCTAGCTCATATAATACTGCATGCAAATGGAATAGAACAATGTGTAATTCTCTAGCTCATATAATAATGCATTCAAATGGAATAGAACAATGTGTTTCACTACAAGTGTGGAGAATTGAGAAGGTTACATATCTTCAAGATACAAAGTGGTTCTTTATAAGTATGTAGAGAATTGAGAAGGCTACATATCTTCAAGACACAAAGTGGTTCTTTATAAGTATGTAGAGAATTGAGAAGGCTACAAATCTTTAAGGCACAATGTGCTTCTCTATAAGTGTGTAGAATTGGAAAGGCTATGTATATCAAGAGAGGCTTTTCACCAAATGTGGATCTACAAACTAAAAAGAAAATGTACATAACTCTTACATTGTTTATGCATTAGTTTTAGTAATGAGTTATAAGATATTTGGTACTGGCATATCCATAAAGCATATGAAAATGTCACATCTAAAATTATAGGTAGATAATGCAAAGTTAGAGCTATGAAAAGTGAATGAATTATTTTTTGTGGAGGATAAGGAAGAAGATAATGGTATGGTACACACTTAGATTGACTTAGGAAGAAAAACAACTTATGAAGAACTATTCCACACATATACATTAAAGTTTATAATTCCAAATTTGGAAATTATAAGCTCTCATTGGTGGTGACTATTTTTTTTTAAGTAGGAAATAGAACATACAAAAATCAAATAGTACCACTTACAAAACACTATATGAGGATTTAATGAGTTCATGTTGGAATTTTTTGGTACATTCAAGGGTTATGACGTGATAGCTTGTTTCTGCACCATATTAATTTTATTGGTTATGCTAATCTATTTACTAATAAGGCCCATGAAGAGGTAGCAAAGAAAATGAATATTGAAGTAATTCTAAAACATGTTGATTATGGAGCTATTGCCATCTCTAGAGTTCCATTATTTATTTTCTTGGGCACACTTCCACTATTAGTATATATCACAAGTGAACGTGTTAATCCACCACAACTTTAAAGGTTGAACTAGTTAATCCACCTCAACCTCAAAGGTTGATGAGGAAATAAATCTTCCAAGACATGAAACTTTAGAAAAATTAATTAATTATTTGTATGATGACACTAATGAATATTGAGGTGGATACAAAGAGGCACATGGCTCCAAAAGAACTAGTGAACACTACATTTCTCAAGGGGTGGCCAAGAAAAGGGCCAACTAAATCAAGATGCTGAAATACATAAGGACATGGACACAACGTTGAGTCCACTATTTTGGACACCATAAATTTTCAAAATGCATCCTCATTACTAAAATCCATAATTCAAATACATTTTTTTTTGCTAACTTTAAGGATACCAAGTATGGCACTAGGGATATGAATAGGATCATTAAACATAAGTGAAAAGTAGTGCATGTGTTATAATTATATTAGTAATGATTAATAATTCAAAATCATTTTGTTGATCATACAAAAAATATAGAAAAAGGAATCTTGGGGAAAATGAATTTTTATGTGTTATGTTTGACCACAAAACCTAGTCAATTCTTCAACACACATTTCCTACCTCACCCAAGCCTTACCCACCCTGGAAATTAGGCCTATTCATAATTTATAACACATAAAAAATATTGCTTATGAAACATGCTTCCTTGTAATATGAAATCATTAGAACCTATATTTTTTTTAATATAAACCATTGTGGTTGTCATTAAAAAATTAAAGAACAATACATGTGAATTTCTATTTGGGTCATGAACATTGCTGACATTAATATATGCATTATCAAGTGAATGAGTTCTCTCATGATTGATGCATATGCATGAGGCATCTAACCAACAACCATAACCTTTGTATGAGAAATTTCATATTTGAATGGGAATATAAGCATCATTTGGAGGCATTGTGCACCAAGACATCAGGGCCTTGGCATTGGTTAAGAGACAAAATCAATGGAATTAGGATTTGAATAATGATCCTTAGGCATGTAGAAAATGGATTGGATTCCCATTAAGATATGGACATCATTAGGAGGTGTTGTGTACTAGAGAAATGTATCAAGGTCATGAAAATGGTTGGAAAATGAATCAATGTCCTTAGGCATTGAATGAATATGATTCAAGGGATCAACTTATGTAAAGGAAAAATTAAACTACCACACATGACTGCTATAAGGGATGTTTGGCCTTTGACTAAAATTACACGAGCACAAAAAGGATGTTACACACCATGAGCATATATTGAGGCCTTCATAATATGAAGGGATTAAACCAAGGGCCTTAGGTCCCAAATGATGTATCTTAGGATTGATGGCCATGGAAGAAGCCTTTGACTACCGGTCATAACCTATGTAGTGGACTGTTTTACTCTAAATAAGAATATTAGTATGGATAGGAGCTATTGTATACCATTGACTGGCCTTAGAGACTTCAAAATATATGTGGGTTGAAGACAATTGATTTAAGATTTGAATGAATCCTATAATTCTTTATGCACATCAATGAGGCATATAACCACTATTCATAACTTTTGTGGGGGATATTTCATATCTGCATTGGAATATGAACGTTGTTATAAGGTATTTTAAACCATAGACATGTATCAAGGCCATGACATTAGTTTGGGGATGAAATCAAGGGCCTAAGACCCTATATAATTCTCCTCAGACTTGAGGGACATTGAAGAGACATATTCAAACTAAATGACATGCCCTCTACAAGGGATATTTGGCCTCCCACAAGGAATATGAGTGTCATTAGGAGACATTATTCACCATAGACATATATTAGGGCCATGATAGTGGTTGAAGAATGAAATCAAGTGCCTTAGGACTTGAATTACGCTTCATGAGATTAATTTCCATAAATTGGACTTCAAACCACCACTCATAACCATTGTATGAGATCTTTCATGTAATGTACCCAACCACGCCTCTGCATTGTTGGGATCATGGCTTACTCCAAATTCCTCCCAAACACATTGAATTTATGCTCTGATATCACTTTATAATTTATCTTTCCATCTAACTAGGTTGAATTACACTTCTTGTAGCTTTGATATCATACTTCCTCTTTGTCTTGTTGTTAATGAGTTAATGTATGAAACCTTAACATTTCAAGCTTATGAAATCACCATTATATCATTAAGACATAGAGATGCCTACTTATACATGCAACTGAAATATCATTTAATTCATACCATAAATAGAATTAATTGACATAACCATATATAAAGTCACAATGCTTATTTATTTGGGAAATAACCATCAACTGGTTGAGATGAGGCTATGAGTCCACAAAGATGAAATCACCTATGGATATCTCTAAACCTCACATAGAGTCTGATCTCCCAAATATCATAGTCTATAACCTCTTATAGTGATTCCATTCCACAAATTTTTTCCCCATCATCCTTGAAAACCCAAGGAATGGGATCCCCTTCTCTACCATAGAGTCCATTAGGCTATCCCACTTCCTTTCTCAGCTCCATAACATCTCTTCATGAAATGTCACTAATGGGAACTCAAGGAATTATTAGCTTTAATTTAGTTACTCAATCTCCACCTTGACCTTTACATAGTATTGCAATTTCCTCCTAGCTTCTAGGTAATAACTTCCATATTTGTTTTTGTAAGCATACATATCAAATTATATTACTCTAAATGTTGGGAATTCATAAAAAAAAAAAACTTTGTTGTTGGCCTCCCACTAGGGAAACCTAACCACCAAGAAAGAAATAGGTCTTCTTGTTAAAATATTGTGTAACTGCAAAGAATATTCTTATCCCCTTTTGTGGATAAAGATAAAATATATTTATTATTGATTAGATCAATCCCCTTTTGTGGATTGATCATGTCGGTCATTGTAATTAACCAAATCCCCTTTTGCGG
>ML785839.1:70625-87003 GCA_009831015.1 Picea engelmannii | reverse complement strand
TTTTTATTCTTATTCCAATGGAGTACCTATACGAGTACTTATATGAACATGAACATGACCATGAACTAGACCATGAACTAGAACTAGACCATGTATGTTACACATTATTTTGGTCACGCTAGTGATCCTTTTACAACATGTGTTCATGTTCCCAAAAGAGCCTTCCTTCATGAGAAAAATGATTGGCTTTCTCTTCTCAAAAACCCTATTAAAGAAGATTTCCGCAAGCTGCACTATACGCAGGGTGCGACGATTTCTGATCGTTTCCCTCTACCCTGAAACTGGTTTGCGACGTCTCCGCAGGCTGTCCTATAGCTAGGGTGCGATGATGCTAAAAGACTAAGAAAAGGTCGAGCTTCACGAAAGTTCTAGAAGGGGATCTTCTAGAAGATGAGGTGGCTTCTGAATAGATGGGATCTTACTCACTTCTTTGATTTGGTGGGATCATCCTAATCTCTTTAACCATCTCTCTTTCCCCTTTATAAAGAGGGATTTATCATGGAGAAGGCTAAGATTAATGAAGGTTGAATAGGCTAAGAATTGTATGAGGAATTCTACTTCAGTTCATGCTTGAGGGCTTCATTTTAGTTCATCAAGTTATTGTGGACCTTCTTCATGCAAGCTTGGAGCAAGTGTGTGTGTTGGAGAAAAGGGCCATCGAAAGGGGACCTTGCAACATCAAGGATTTTGGTTGTATCTTCCACTTTTACTTAATATAATACAATGGTATGTTTCTTTCCCATAAAACCATTCTCGTTTTATTGCATGATTCCTTGATCACATGCATAATTTTTCATTGACTATACTATTGTTGCTTTCACCTTGGTTGTCTCTTGTTCCCTTGCAGATACAATATCACAAGAGCACTGGTGAGGATCAAGGACAACCATGATATGAGGCATCGATATTTAAACGGTATGTCACTCATCTCTTGTTTGATAGTAAATTAAATGATTAGAGATTAGGGAAATTGTCATGTCCTATCTTGTTTTGTTTTAGATCTAGGTGGATCTAGGGAGATCAGTTTATGTCTGCATTTACCCATTAATCCAGTAACACAATTGGCTACCATACTGGGGATACAACTTGTTTTTGGTTTTATTTTTTCCATTTGCATTTAGCCTACCTCCTTTCATTTTAATCCAGTCTCTAAGTTTGTGGGTGATCCATCTGGACTCCCTCGGTTTGAAAGTTCATTTAGATTCTTTGTCCTTTATCCAATTTTTCCTTATTTACAAAGATCGCCGCACTGTACCCCATATATAGCCTGCAACGTTCCTTGATCACCACATCTTGCCTTTTTAAATCAGTGCGGAATCACTGCATTCTATCCCATAGCTAGCCTATGATGACTTTATTTCACTGCACTGTACCTTACTACTGAGTTGCGACGTTTCCTGTAGGATTTTTGGTTGGGCCTTTTTGTCTTCTATCACCCAGTTTTTCTTTGATCACCTGGGATGAACTTTTGGTGCCAGTATCTGATTTTTTTCTGAGATTAAGACTTGTTGTTGATTGGTTTTCAGGGATTGAAATTCTTTCTTTGTCATTTTGCAAGTTTTTTTCTTCTTGATTTTTGTCAACAAGGATATAATCTCTAGATCTAGATCTGAGTGCTTGATTGATAAAAAGTCTTTTCTTTGATTAAAGTTTAGAATTGTTTTACATTTTCTGGATTGCTTATTGATTTGAAAGATATTTTTGTTTGCATTTGGAGAAACACTTTCTTGACATCTTCATTTTTGTCTTCATTGAAAGTTCGATTTGGGTATTGTGTTGAGTGTATTCATTTTCTTTGATTACGTTTTCCTTTCTTCATTATACCTCTGATTTGGTTTTGGAAATGAAGAATTAAAGTCATCTATTCTTTTTAGTAATCGCTCATAAGATAATTTTTACATTCGATTTTTTTTAAAAGAGAGAAAATTGGGAAATTTGATAGCTTATGATTGTTTGAATTGTGTTCATTCAAGAAAAAGAAATTGCATTTCGTAACTTTCGTGCTTCAAAATAAATACCTTCTCCTTACTATAATTAGAGTTCATTGAACTAAAATATTGCATCATTAATATCTTCTTTCATATTATTGGGTCAAGGTCTCATATGACATCGGTTTCATTTCCATCTCCCTCTTGAGTAAACAACAACCTCTAAAACATTGTGTAATTTTAAAATTTATTAGTAACTTTTATTTTCTAGAAACTCTTCTCACCAACATTAGCTAGGCTAGTGCTTTGGAATAGGTTGTGAGGCACACTCTCCAAAGCATAAAACACACTATAGCATCTTCTAATAGGGAGTGTTCAAATCCACTTGCAACATTTTTTCCTGGGAAGCCCTTCTCACACAAGGGTCAAACCCGAGGTCGCATTAAGACTGGCAGAGTTACTCACCATGCTTTGTTGGTCTTGGTGTAGAGATTGCGCGTATTATGGGGGTCACTTCAAGGTATACCCACAATTATGAGTGGAAGCCTTTCGAGTTGATTTTGGGCTAGATACCCTGCCTTTGCGCGTGGATTAGACTGTCAACTGTTTCCTCAGGCATCACTATTGTACTTGGTAAACTTAGTAGCCTATCTCTTTAGGGTCCTACACGAGGTGACTGTGGAGGGGCAAGTCTTCACGGTACCTGGAATCGACATTGACCAAACTCTCTTGGGTTCCTTGGAGGGTATACACACAATTATGTGTGGGATCTTGCATCAGGGTGTAAGTCCGTTAAGAAGGTCGTCAACGCAACTTTTCCACCTGCTCTATCCTAGCCCCTTCTTGTCTTGACTTCACGATGTTGGATTTCATAACCAACTAGTGACTTCAAAATAAGAAGGTTTGTTTGCTTGGTTTGATTTCTAGATTTTATTAACGAGTGTTGTTTGTTTCCATAGTTGGCCATAGATTTTTTCAATAAAATATTTGGTTTGAAGAAACATTGACCCTCCACGTCGTTCACATAGGATGCAAGGACTACCCACAAAATATCCGGAAGGTTACCTGCCTTTGCCTCCTAATTCACTAGAGGGTTCTCCTGAGTAGAGAGTAGTCCTGAACAACGTAACCTCACAAGTTGAAGCATTTAGAACCCCTCCTCTCATTCTGCGGGAGATTTATGACAACTTAGGGGTGAGTCCTAATTCAACTATAATATCACAACTTCCTGAAATGTTTGTTATCTACATGGTACCTTTAGACCATTTTTTTGGTACAACCAACAATATCACGATCGTTCTAGACACATAGTTAGTTGGTCCTCGCTCGACCCTTTCTCTCCAGATGGCCCATTCTACCATGGTTATCACGCTACAACTATTCCTACTGGGAATGTGGTGGTTAATCAAGATACCATTGGAACACCACTTCCGTCTAGACCTATCCCATCACTTCCCCCTAGGTATCACGCTTTGAATACTTCCATCACCATCCCTACCCAGAATCCATCCGGAGGGAAAATACTTTTTATTCCTCCTAGGTATAATGCTGCCGCTAGATTTGTTTCCACACCTACCCATAACCCCTATGGACGACCATACATCCCTTTTCCACCTTTGTTTGGAGGGGTTAATTATCCTAGCCCTAGTGGCTCCAAACCACTTGGGGGCACTGGTTCGTCTATCACTTATGGTATTCAGATTCCTTTTGGTGGACAACCTCAGACTGGGGCACAACCACAAGTTGGGGGGAAACCTTAATTTCAGGGACAAACTCAATTTGGGGAACAACCTCATGTCGAGTGGCAACCCCAGATTATCATGCAACCTCAATCTAGGGTCCAACCTCAATTTGGGGGGCAACCCCAAGTTGTCACCCATAACCCGGTTTATGGGCAAACTACACCTATGTTACAAACTCAACCTTGGAATCTTCCTCTCCAAGGAAAACCACAACCGTTTGGTAAGAAACATCCTCAAGTTAACTCTTTTGTACCTCCCAATCTCAGCCAACCGTATCTAGGTTCCCTGAATCCTACTTGGGGTCTAAACTTCCAGTCAAATGTTCCTTCCCAAGGAAACATTCCAAATCAAGCCAACCCTGCAGACTACATGCCTCAAAACCCTCTCGAACCGAATCTGTCAAGACTGTCTACTTACATGCAGACTGCTTACAGTCCTACTGGCATACCGACATGACTTCCTCCCCAAAGTCACCAATATCCTCAAGTGAATAGATAGTTTCCTTTTCTAGCTACTTTGGATTTACCCGACTTGTCTAGGATCTTGAATTATCCTATCTTACATTCTCCCCATTGGCCCGTCATACCGGCCAAATTACCGCCCAACATTCCCAAGTTTGACAGTCGACCAGGAGAAGACCCAAATAGTCATTTTATGACTTTTTACCTTTGGTGTTCATCCAACTCATTGATGGACGACTCTATTAGGTTACGACTCTTCCAATGAACTCTCATGGGTTCGGAAAAAAAATGGTACATCGAGTTATTGTGAGGCTTCTTTAATGACTTTAATACCCTAGCCATGGCTTTCCTCATGCATTACCAATTGCCAATTCATTAGTAGACAAGAACCAAAATTTTGAGTTCCTTTAAGCAATGTTCCGCCACTCATATTTCTGATCACATTCATGAATGGATAAGAAGACAACGTTTGATCAAAATCGACCTTCCTGATCAGTTATTGGATGAATCGTTCACCAAATCACTCATCAATAAAATCGCTCGTGATGTTTCCATGGGTGGATTTGTCACTAAAGAGTAGGCGATTAGTCGTGCTCAGTATCTAGATCTCATTTATTTGCAAATGGGCACACTTTATGACTTGATCCCTGATGCTCCTCACCATTCTACCACCCCTACCTCAACAACCCCGACAACTTCTCATGCTCCTAATGGTGTGATTGGCACCTTCCATACTGACGCTCAATCCACGCATGCCCCTCACGCCAACACCAAATATAATTATTCTAATGTTCAACATTCTCTGACTCCTACTCCTTCCACCGACAAAAAATCCGAGGCTAATTCAGTTTAGTCTACCCCTGCAGGTAAAAATAAATCTAAAAAAGGAAAGGGTAAGAACAAGGAGGATAAAAATAATAATCCGCAATCCAAAAAACCCAAAACACAACATGTTGATGATAAGGATAAGCGTAAACCTTGATATCCTTTCCTTATCTATGGTGACGATCACTACATGAAATATTGTCCAAGATGTGCCGAGGTCCCTAAGTTTTTTCAAGGGACCGGGAAGCCTCCCACACCTGTCGTTTTGTCACAAACTTTCCCCTCTCAAAAACAAGCCCAATTGGTCATTCATGACCAACCTTCTCCTTCCACCACTTCGTATGTCCTTATGTGTACTGGTGATTCTAAAAATAATGACGTTGCAATTGCAACTCGGGCCAAAGATTACTCTCCTTCAAAGGAGAAAGTTGATGATTTGCCACCTTCGTTGGTTCAACCACCTCCCTCAACTTCACCTCCCAACGGTCCTCTTCATATCAAACAACCGGGTCTCGATACAATTCTCCACCCTCCTCCAAAGGGTGTTGTTTGAAAGTCTTCCTTTAATCCTCATGCGCATGCTACTCAAAACTATAGTATTGTAGAAGCCCTTGCACAAGCATCCTCTGCGATGTCATCTCTCGAAGTCCTTCAAATTTTTCCCGCTCAATGGAAGGCACTATTAAATTCCATTGGTGGAATTGATCCCATAGATACAAATTTGATCATATTTGACGTGGAAGATCACATTCCAAGGATACCTCCTCAATTAGCGTTTCAGATCCAAGTTGTTGTAGAGAACAAGAATATCTGTAGAACCGTTATTGATGAGGGAGCCTCGACATGTGTTATGTCTGTTACTTTTTGGAAATCCATTGGCTCTCCTCCCCTCACCCAATCACACAATACACTTAAGGCCTTTAATGGTTCTGGTTTTAAACCCTACATTGTTCTTCCCTTGTTGTCTATTATGTTGGAAGGAAAATCGATCAATGTTGAGGTCGAGGTCTTTGATGCACCTCTTGACTATAACCTCTTAGTTGGCCATAGTTGGATTGATTCCATGCATGCAATTGTGTCTACCCTTTTCCATGTGTTACGTTTCCCACACCAAGGTAAGGTCGTTACTGTTGACCAACTAGCCTTTTTTAATTTCGATTCCCGTACTAGTAATGTACCCTTTATCTTGAAGACACATCCTGGGTACAATAATGTCGACGTGGGTATTTTGAAAGATTCAACTTTGATGGGTACATTCTCAATCCCACCACCCGATATTCCACCTCCTTTGGTCACCTCAATCAACATGATTTCCACCTCTGTTCACAAAACCCTCATGTCTCATGACCCATGGATAGTACCTGACCCTGGTGATTATCTTAGCTATGGAGAACAAATGCCCTTAAGTCCAGTTGAATCCTCTTATCAGGCCATTCAATCGGCAACCCCTTCTACTTACTCTCTCTTTGATTCATCTCCCAATCCATTTCACGTGATCTTTCCTACCGATGATATGATAATTTCAGTCATGTCTATGGAAGACACCCCATGGGACGATGGACATCATCATTCCATTCTCTTCCTAGAGAATGACACCATAGAGAGTTACCAACAGATTTCGACTCCATTGACCGTTGTTGTCATTTCCTCTATTCCTGAGTCAACACACGACGTGCTATATGAAGGGAACCTGAGTAACATTTCACTCACCATTCCTCTTGACATATTCATTAAACCTGGAGTTGCCGAAAATGTTCAAATCAGAGCTTCATGTTCCATTGACGAGGTCGTCACTTATAAAGCAATTTTTCAAGAATTCCATGACGTTTTTTCCTGGAGCTATGAAGAGATGCTGAGTATTGATCTCGATATCGTTGTACATGAAATTAAGACCTAGCCGGACGCTAAACCCATTCGATAGAGAATTTGCCTGGTCCACCCTCGTAAAGTCACTGCTATCAAGATTGAAGTTGAAAAAATTCTTAAGGCTGGCTTTATCTATCCTGTGGCTTTAACCGATTGGGTATACAATCTAGTTCTAGTAAATAAGAAACAAGGCATACTCCATGTATTTGTAGATTATAGGGATATCAATAAAGCTTTTCCTAAGGAAATTATCCAACCACCTTCATTGACCATATTGTCGACGATTGCACCAGGAGAGAAATATTCTCCTTAATGGATGGTTTCTCCAGCTATAATCAGATTAATAGTTTTCCCTTGGATCAACATAAGACTGCTTTCATTTGTCCTTGGGGTACCTTTGCCTACCGGAAACTTCCATTCGGTTTGAAGAACGCTGGAGAGAATTTTTAGCGCACCATGTATTATGATTTTCATGATATCAAGCACATCGTACAACCGTATCTCGATGATCTACCGATGCATTCCATGCGTCGCCAAGATCATGTTGGACAACTGAGAGGGGGGGGGGGTGAATCAGTTGTCACTATGCTTAAAAAATTATATCCATTTTTAAACTCATTACAGAACTCTCAATGATGATCACAATAAATAAGCAGTAGAGTATTCAACATCAATCACACACATGTATAATACAGAGACATATATTCCTGAGGAAACCGATAAAGGGTGAAAAAATCTTCTTCTTTATATGATAATTATTTTATGTACATTATCATTATTATGATCACCAACTCATAATGAGGTTACCACCTCTGTTTTTCAAGTTGACACTTGCTAAGAGAACCAACTCTCTTGTTTCTCTAGCACCCACTAGAAGGAAGTACCAACTCCCAGAATGTTCCAGCACAAACTAGATGGAAGCACCAACTTCCACACATATAGGCACCGAATTGTATATTAGAGAACCAATGTTCTCCCTTGCACTACCCTGCCACCTGGTTTCTCTGGCTACAACCAGATGGAAGCTATAACTCCCTGCATTCAAGCACCTAATTTAAATTCTGAGGACAACAGTCCTCCCTAGCACCTCCCAACCACCTTGAAATATAAAAGTTTTCTTTCTGTGAATTTATTATAGTGATTCAATAGTTAACATTGGCTTACTAGGCTTATCACTATTCTGTTATGCTGCTCTGCTCTTCCTACATCCTCTTCATCTTTATGAGCTTATCCTCTATCTCAGCATGCACACCTAGGCTTTCTCTTCTTCTCATAGATATAAATGTCTTTTCTTTTCTTCTTCTATGCTTCAACTCTTGCACATCATGCTTTTACACGCATGCATCACTCACAACAATAACATCGATCTCGTATCTGTTCTGCATTTTTATATTCTCTGTGCACCTACAACTTCCTCCATGCACAATACCACCTTCTCTCACTCCATATTCTACATGAATATCTCATGTCTACTCCTCTGCTGATCATCATCAAAACTCTTCATCTTCTCTGGCAGTTATCCGCATGCATTCATCATCACTGAGTGTTATGTTGATATTCCTTAGCCTCTCTAGCAGTCGAGACTCTTCATCTTCTCTGTCATAGTTGATCTCATTCCCTCTGTTGCAGTTACAGGCTCCAATGCTCTTCCATCTATCAATAGCCTCTATGAATAGTCTTCATTCCATTGGTAGATTCCTCGAGACTCTTCGTATTCTCTGGAAATCACACTGAAGCCTCTTTGAATTTTCTATGCAGAAACAATCAGTGGTTTCTGGCAGTTCCCCAGAGGTCCTCTGGGCCCTCATACTCTTGGCACATTTTCCCTTTATATGTAAAAACTGCATAGTGGGTGCTAGATCTTCTGGCTACACCCCTTCCTTTCAGGTGACCTATGGTGGTGACCAAATGCCTATTCATAAGGTGTTTTCATGACACACATTTTGGGGATTTGGGGATGAGGCATCTCGACTCTGCAAGTCGCGATCTCCAAAATGGAGCTTAGCTGCATGCTAGCTCCTCCCTTAAACCTTCGACAATGTGACCTTGGCTGTGACACATGCCTAATAAAAAAGGCATTTCATGATTTCACATTTTGGGTTTTCTCCCGTGAGTCTCCTTGACTCCTTCCTATGGAATTCCCGGTACCCGAAATGGAGCCTAGCTATGCTAGCTCCTTCCACTCATGTGACCACCGGCGGTGACCACCGGCCAAGTCTGAAAACACATTTCGTAAATCGTATTTCGAGGATTCTGTGAAGAGTCGTCTCGACTCTCCATGTCGCAAACTATGAAATGGAGCTTGGCTTCTCTAGCTCTGCTCTCCATCTCTCGACAATGTGACCACAAGATATGACCACTAGATATTCCTTTGAGTGCTTCACTCTTTAGATCAACGGTCCTCATTCCGTGGTGACCATATGACTATCCACCACCTCGGGACTTTAGCCTTTGGGACTTTGGGGGAGTGATGAAGTTAAAACTCCCGAAGAAAAACTCCTGGAATGATGTCATTCTTGTGTCACTCAATGACGTGTCATGCGCTGAGTGGCTACCACATGTCACTCAGAATTGTGATTTCCAGTGCCCTGAAATGGCGAATCAACTTGACACTTGTCCTTGTTGATGTAGGTTTCCACCTGTCCTTGCCGACATTGTATGTCATGATCTACCTCCTAGATTAGATGGCCTAGATTAGTCCTTGATCCAACGATTGAGATTATGTCATGATTTCACATATCGTGAGTTTGAGAGGTTAGGGAACCTCCTCCCTTTGAATTTCCAGTCAACTAAATGATGATCTTTCACCATGTGTCCTTCTTGGATCGACGGTCTAGATTTCTCCTCGATCCGACGGCTTAGATCTTTTCACAATTTCGCGTATCGTGAGTTGGAAGGTTAGGGCACTTCCTTCCTTTGACTTTCCAGTCAACGAAATACTGATCTCATGCCACGTGTCCTCTGGATCCAATGATCCATGAATTTCTCGATAGATGGCTAGGATTCCTTCACATATTTGGAGTGTTGGATGACTCCTGAGATTATTCTCCTTGCAACTTCATTGGATCTAATGGCCCATGACGCTGCACAATCGACGGTTGGGATCTTATCGCGACTTCCTGTTTCATGAAGTTGGAGAATTGCTCACCTCCATTCTTTCGATTCATGATTCTGTGATACTACTCATCTGTTTCCACGTGTCTTCCTCGATGAAGAACGATCCTTCTTCTTTCAGGATTTTGTAAGCTCACTTCTCCTTTCACTTTAAAGAATGTGCATGTTCTCCTGGATCCAATGACGGTCGGACCCCGTGCTCAGATCTAACGCCCAATATCTGTCCTCCATCTGTGTGCTCCTCCTTTCTAGACTTACAATGTCTTCTGAGCCTATTTTCCATCGCTGTTCTTGTCATCAATGACAATCTCATTCCCAACTGTAAACCTGCCAACAGATCACCTGACCCATCTTCGAGCCATTTTCCTTCGTTGTCGTTACTATCGTATACGTTTGAACCCACAAAAATGTGTTTTTTGTGTGGAGTCTGACCGACTTATGGGTTTTATTGTGTCACTTCATGGAATTAGGGTATAACCCTTGAAGGTTGAGGCTATCCTTACTCTACCTCCTCCTTCCACACTACGCCAACTTCAAAGTTTGCAAGGGAAGGAAAACTTTTTGCATCGATTCATTCCAAATTATGCTGAGTTAACGTAGGGATTTACTCGACTTTTGAAGAAAGGTTATGAGTTTTTATGGGACAATACTGCCAACAAAGCCTTCGAATCTTTGAAACTTTCCTTAACCCGTACACCACTGCTTTTCCCACCAGATTATAGTCGAGACTATTTCCTCTACCTCACTGCTTCGGACTTTACGATTGCCATGGTTTTAGTCCAAGAAGTTGATTCTCATGATGAACATGTAATTTACTATTTAAGTCGGAGTCTCACGACCAACAAAGCCAAATACCTAGATGTGGAGAAACTAGCCTTGGAGTCTGTTCAAGCTGTCCAAAGTTTTTTTCATTATATCTTATTACGTAGGACCACTGTTATTTCTGATTGCAACCCCATGCAACATATCCTCACTCAACAATTGCTGGGGGGAATGTAATCCAAATGGATAATTATTCTACAGGAGTTTGACTTAGAATTTGAATGCACTAAGTCTAAGAAATCTTTTGTTTTTGCCGAATTGATATGTGACCTTCCCTCAACTGAGACAACAAATGTGGCAGAGGATTCCTTACCTAAAAAATCCCTTTTTCTGATTAGTTCTGATGAAATTTCTATAGATATATTATCATCTATCTCCAGACTCAAACTTTTTGGCCCAACCTTTCTAGTACAGATCATCGTCGTATACGGTATTAAGCCCGTCAATACATCATTCTCGGTGACACTCTTTATTTCCGTGGTGTTGAATTAATTTTTCGACGATGTCTCACCTACGATGAGGCTAAGAAAGATTTGAATGACTTTCACTCCAGAGCATGTGGTGGTCATATGTCTGGGTATGCCGTTGCCCAAAATATCGTGTGAGTAGGGTATTTTTGGCCCTCACTTTTCAAGGATTCCATTACGGCTGTCTAGAAATGCCATGCTTGCCAAAATTATAACAACAAAATAAGATCTTCTCCTTCTCCTTTACACCCTATAGTTTCTGTTGGTCCCTTCTCAAAATGGGGCATTGACTTCATGACATGTAACCCTCACTCAGCCAGGGGGCATGGATACATCATTGTAGTTGTGGATTGTTTCACTAAATGGGTCGAGGCGATGACTACATTCGATAACACCAGGAAAACTATAGCATTGTTCATATTCAATCACATCATTACTCGGTTTGGTGTCCCCCAAGCTATCGTTACTGATCACGGTAGTCATTTTCAAAATTTCATGATGTCCGAGCTTACTGAAAATTTGGGTCTTCGGCATGAAAACTCAACCCCCTATTATCCATAGGCCAATGGCTAGGTTGAAGTGATAAATAAAGTCCTTATTACTATGCTTCGATAGATGATAGGAATTCATAAGACAAGGTGTCACACGATGTTGTTTTCATCACTATGGGCCTACCGGACATCTGTCAAGTCTGCCACCAGGTTCAAACCTTTCCAGTTAGTTTATGGTATCGAAGTTGTTTTGCTGATTGAATGTGAGATACCGTCTTTGAAACTAGTTATTGAACTTATCCCAAACATCTCTGTTGAAGAGGAACGTATATTGTATCTGATGCAATTATATGAAACCCGTCTTGATGATTCCCTGGTTATTGAAACTCAGAAAAAATGTGTTAAATCCCAATACGAAAAACATGTCAAGCCACATGTTTTTTCGAAAGGTGATCTAGTTCTCCTCTATGAACAAGATTGTGATTTACTAGGGGCTGGAAAATTTGAGGCTATGTGGCAAGACCCTTATATTGTCAAACGAGTGTTGGAGAAGGGAGCTTATGAGTTAGTGGATTATGATGGCATTCCTTTGAGTGAACCCAGAAATGGGATTTACTGGAAGAAGTACTATGCTTAATTCATTTTTGCATGAGTGCTTGTATTTTTACTGTATCATACTCTTGTGTTCTTTTTTCATCGTTTGGTTTTGACCCCCAACTTCTTACCTTGCACTGTGCTTGGTTTCCAGATGTTGGTGTCTTTTCTACCCTACATTGGCTTCATCGATGGCGCTAGTTGTAGTACTCAAAACTTAACATCTGCCGCTTGGGTAATCTACGCACCTATGAACTAATTAATCAGTATACATAGTGTTTGCCTTGGTTGTGGAACTAACAGTATCACAGAATACAATGCAGTCATCGAATTGTTGACCAACGTTGTTTCACTTGGAATCTGTCATCTTATCGTACAACTCAATTCACAGTTAGTAGTACTACAATTGAGTAATGTCTATGCTATCCGAAGTTCTACTTTGTTAAGGGTATATTTACGAATTTTCCTCTTGGAGCATCATTTTGATTACATTGAATATCAACACATGCCTAGATGTCTAAATACATTAACATACACATTAGCTAATTATGTGTTAGACAGACATTTGAGACACTTATAAATCCAATCAAATTTTGTATATAAAGCAAGTAATCCGGTAGAAGCCTCATATATATAATGATAAAATATTTACAAAAAGTGCTTTTGTCCAAAGACCAAAATATAAAAAATGTGAAGCACATGGCTTCATATAAAAATACAGTATCAAGGATACTGCTCACTATAACATGTGATTGCCCGTGCTACTCTACGGAGCATTCGATCAATGGAAGAAAAGACTCCCAATGTATGATGCTGATAATGCCTCAGGACGTCGTCAATAGAAACATATGGGATGTCCATCATCATCCCCTCCAAGTTTTGTTCAATATCCTCGTAGTCAACATCGACTAATCTTGATACCTCGACTCTCTCCCCTCTCCTCTGGATGGGGGATGAACCTGGATATCGGTGAGGTCCCACGTCTACATCACCAAAGAGATTTTTGATTAGTCACCGGATAAAGAACATAAAAACATTTCATATTAAAAATTACAAAAATATTATAAGAACAAAATGTGCTTCTTACCTATGTTCCCCCACTAAGAACCTTTAGGCAAAACCAAGTCTGGATCACCTTTAAATTCCAAGCCGACATATGCATAGTCATCTACCATAATCATCTGGGGCCTTAACCAGTCGAAGAACATGTCATTATATTTGACGATAGGACCAGTCACATGTCGAGTCATGAGGTCACACCACTTATTCATTCTTGGATCTTGTGGGGATGGCATTCCCCACTCTACCTGTAGGTGCAAGTGTGGAACCCTCTCTAGGAAGAAGGAAACCAAAATCAACCCATATTCAAACTGTTTCAGGTCACCTTTCCTACACTTGGCCAACTATTTTTTCATGCTCCTGAGAGCCTCATCACACCAGTTAAAGACTCGGGGCTCCATGCACTCCACTACATACTGAAAGTAGCTCTGAAGATCCATATGGGGAGATGCACTCTCTGCCATGTGTTATATGGTGAAAAGGATGGTTTGTAGGGGTAAGTCCCAAACATCCCTAATAATGACCTTGCCGCTACGTCTCTCAACCTATGGTACAAAATATTGCCAAATGTACGCGTTCATCAGTAGACCACCACCCCTGCTGCCTATTAATGTCACACAGGATCCACAGTGAGACAACCCCATCAAAAAATAGATATCCTCGATATCTAGAGTCAGTATGTGGGCTCCCACATGGAATACCTATTGATTCACATCCCACATGTGGACTAAATATTCGAGCAACCTCAACTGGGCCCTCATTCCCTGGATTTTGAATAATTTTAGCAACCCACACTGCCGAAGGGCATTAACCATTCTCGAGTCATTCCTGACGAAGTAATCCTCATCCTCATTCTCTCTCTCCCTCCATTCCAACATTCTGACCGTCAAAAAATTGCATTGGAACCACAAGGAGAGATTAACATCTTTATTTTCCTCCCTGGAAATTTTTTATTGGATAAACATCTCTTAAGAATTTTTTGAGTTGCGGACGCCGCAGGCAAAGGCATCCACACAGTGAGGAATCATCGTAGGCCAGCCATAGGGCCTCTTGTAGCGAACCTGGATCATTGCAGGGCACGATATAAGGCACCTGTAGTGACCTCTACGTGCAAGTACCCTCACAAATTCAGCCCAAAAATCTACTTTTAACCAATAAAAACAAAAATTAATCCATGGAAAGTGAAGAAGATAAGAAGATTACCTATTCAATGGAGACCGTTCGTCAAATGATCAATTGTGCCTCCTGCAATCCACAGTGGAAGTTTGAGGTAAAATGGGGGTTTTGGAACAAGGTTTGGGTGGAATAACAATGGAATGGTAAAAATAAGTTTTTTACCCATATTTATTAACTTTTTCACTTTTCTATTTATATTTTATATTATTTTATGCGTTCCACCTACACCCTAAAGTCTGAATGACATTGCATGTGTTTGATTTTTCGCAGATGAGAAATCTAGGAGTGTAAACGATGGAACACATATACATTTCTTGGTTTGTTTTTACATTTGTCACATGTACAAATATTTTTTGGGGTTTTTAGGAAAAACCTCGAGGTCAATATTTGTTTGTTCTCATGCTCATAAATCAATAAGAATGCAACCGAGTAGACTTTTATCACTTTTTCGGACTCGTAAAGGTTACACTAAAATGAACCACCTGGAGTTCCCTTTAAGCTCTTTTCAGACTATCTAAACATGAAAATATTGCAGAGCGATCTTGTTCTTTTCATGCTCATAAAATTATTTGAAGAAAACATCCAACGAGCGGTAAATTATCACTTTTTTGGTCTTGTTAGATTAATTTACGAAAAAGGACCTTGTGGAGTTTTATTTAAGTATTTTTTAGACTCTCTAAACATGAAAAACCCCTGATTTTTCTCTCTTCGGACTCGTTAAAGAAACATCGAAAGACCTATACGGGACTGAACCAATCCTTTGTAGGGTTCGTTAAAAATACTCTGAGGGACTCATATGAAGGATGAGCTTACATAAACAAGCATATGTTATCCTCCTCAAGCTTACATAAAAATAAAGAGGTACTCATCATAAATAGTGGGGGGAAATTTGAGAAAGAAATGTGTCTTTGTATTTGTGTTAGTGGCAGTAATAGTCACTCTTGAACATGACACCCTCCTTCATCATTCTATCCGGTTTGGGAAATCCATTTGTCTCTCATTTGGCATTATCCAAGTTCATATCTTGGGTCATCCTTGATTCAATGCTATTGATACCATTGTCATGTCATTCATATGTTCAAGATAAGTCTAACCCTAAACAAGCCCTCTATCAAGTCGACCATCTAGAGTTACAAATTCCTACCATGTCGGCCTTCCCTGTGTTAGTTTCAAATCATTTTCATACTTTTATCTACCTCAAATCTGTTACTTATTTCATGTCATTGATGGGGGATACATCAAGGCCCTCTTGTGACGAGCCTTTTCTTGTCGAATTCAACTCATTATTTGGTAACAAGACTTAGAAAGCATTTAGTACCTTAGAGCCCGCATGCCTCAATGGTAGGCTTCTTTGCTTTCGATAGTGGGTTCACATCATTGACCCCTGATTGAGAGATTCCATCGAGTGTTCGACTTCAGCTCATGTATTCACATTCATTGGATTGTGCTAAGGTACCTTGGGAGTCATTTACATCAATGGTGATTTCCCTCGCATTGTTAACGATTTTCATCAAGGGTCAGTAATCAAGTGGTTTCTACCATGTTTGACTTCAACACCTGTAATCACATGGCTATATTCATACTTACGAATGATGGGATTGAAGACTTTAGATCTTATCATTTTGGTCCAAGTTGCAATGGAGTATTCATGATTTGTATTGACACATAGATCCACTTTGTATGTCTCGTGGATATGTCCGAATTTGAGTTTTTTTGGAGCATAGATCCACAGTGTATTCCTGGTGGCTATGAAGAATATTGATGACATGGATCCACAGTGTATGATTGGTGGCCATGACAGACATTTATGATTTAAATCACTTGTAGTCTGAG
>ML785839.1:25605-68116 GCA_009831015.1 Picea engelmannii | reverse complement strand
CTTGGTCTTCCTCTCCCACCCTATCACACTCTAAACAAATCCATATCTACATCGTTCTCTCTTTACCTCTTTCATATAACCCTCACTCACTCACTCCCTGTATCCCCCTCTCATACTCTCTTTCTTCCTCTCTCTACACCCCCCCTTCCTACATTAGAAGGAAATAAATGACCTTGACCTAGACATGTCAATACCTAGACCTAGACCTAAACATAGAAATACCTAGACATGGAAATAACTAGACCATGACATAGACCTATATGATGACCATGACATAGAACTATATGATGACCATGACATAGACCATGACATATAACTATACCATGACCTAGAACATGACATAGTATAGATATATATTTAGACCATGACCTAGACCCCCATAGCTCCATCTAAGCCTAGGCATAACCTATAGTCAACCCTTAAGCCCATCCACACTCGAGTCCTGAGTGCACTATGCATATACCTCTTGTTAAAGTATCCAAAACCCTTGCACCCACTTTACCCACACATTGGTGCTCTAACCATTTCAATATAATTTAAAACACTATCAATACTAACTCCTAGTTGTCCTCATGCCCCTATACATATTTATTCATAAATAATTTTGGTCTATAAAAAATGTTATATCTATTGCATAAAGAGTGCACACACGCTCTTGTGACTTGATATCCTTGTAGCTATTGTTTTTTTATGCCTAGCAGGAGAAAGAACACATTCCTTATAGGAATTGTACCTCATCTATCTAAAGCTATTGGCACATGGGTAGACCCAAGGTTCAATGCTACAACAATGCACCAAAAAAACCCTAACTACCAGTCTTTTCAGCAAAACCTATGAAGTAGATGAAGTATCACCCGAGGTAAAGGCAGGGGTGATTGCAGAACTCAAATGTATGAAGCCTTAGTTGGGACACCGATTTGTGATTACAAAACCTTAACAAAACAATTAGCAGTTACAGTTCATCAATATTTAACCAGTCTTCACTTCACAGATAAAACTCTAATTACAGAGCACTGCAATTTTCACCCATATCTAGCCTATTCAAGAACTAAGCATATTCACATAGGTTAGATATAGCATTCATCCATATTATTAAGAAAAAAACATTAAAAAATCTATCTATCATTCATCTATATCAAAGAAATTAAGAAAGTAAACACATAAACACATTAATACATCGCACAAAGCATAGCAACACAGGATATACGTGGTTCACCCCCAGCCTGGGGCTACGTCCACCAACTCTTCTTCTCTTTTATTATCTTCGGTCAATCAGCTACATTCACAGATCCTTGACGTCTTACTCTACAGAGGACAGGATATCTGTGCACTTCGCTAGATCCTCCTTCCCCGAGTTACAACACAAATCCTTTCACAGTCTCTTACAATCACTTACACTTAGCTTTGCAAGTCTCACATAGTATGCACAAAGAAATTACACTTACCACTTGCAATTAGCACCTAGAATCACGTAGATGCATCCCTTTACCTAGCACTTAGCAAGGTATCGCGCTCCTTTCTACACCTCCTAGACATCTATTTATACATTAAAAAATCAGGCCTCAACACGGGTAAACCCATGGGTCATGATATCCACTTCGACTTGCGCTCTGCCTTCGACAACATGTCAAAGTCCCAAAAGTAGGTCAAACTTGACCAAGGATCCTCAAAACTTGGTCAAGGGACAACAGGCCCCCAACACTCACCTGTGAATCATCCCGAGTCACTCTGGTCTGGGTAGCTCTGCTTCAAAAGCCTTGAGCTTGGCTCAAGCTGCTTCGACCTGTTGCTGTGCCACAACCTCCTGTTCGATGAACTACTGGATTAATGCTTCATTGACAGGTCCCTCTAAGTGTTGTTCAACTGTAGTGACAACTTGCTCCAGTTCTGTTCCTTGGCCTTCAATCTCTGTGAATAGTTGGCAAGCCTCGTCTTGAATTGGTTGGAGTCTCTGAGTCACTTTAATTACTATACTCTGAAAGATGTGGACCTTCTGTTGGGAATTATGATGTTCTTGGGATTTCTTCATCCTTTCGACTGCTGACAGGGGCTTCAACTGTGCCTGTACTGTTTCTTCTTGCTGCTTTTCCTCCTGGAGTTATGAATCCAATGCCTTTAATTCAGAACCCTCAGTGAGTCACTCATAAGTCTAGGCACTGAGATCACTTAGTTGTTTACATTCCATGGTGAGGGCCTTGATTCTTTCAACTACGCTTCGAGAAATTGATTCTCTTTGATCTCGTACATTTGACAGAGTGTTGGGCACTATTCGGAGCTCTAGATCTGCTATTCTTTGTTGTAGCTACTAGATATCTTTTGCGAGCTGCGCTACTTTATGATCCACTCGGTCTTATGCCTTTGGCTCTAAGCCTATCACAGAGCGAAGTGCTCTGTTGACTGCTTCTTTGACTCCCAATTGTTATGTGAGCAATTGTTCTTTTTCTTGCTTGGCCTGCACTCTCTCTTCTTCAAACTTGGCTTGAAGGTCCTCTTTCTCCTTTTGTGTAACCTGACATTTCTCTACCATTTCTTCTTGTGCTTGCTTCAGGGCCATAGTGGCTTGTTCTTTCTCTTCTTATGCTCGATGAAGGTGGGATTCGGTCCCATCAACTATTCTGCGGAGTTGGGCAGTCTCATCTCCCAAATTTGGTTCTCCTGATACGGCTGCGATGATAAAATCGAAGTCATCGATCGTGAGTACAGTTTGAAGCTTCGACTTTATTTCTTTGGATTTCTTCCATGATGTAGGCTTCGTGGGGGAAACCTTCCATTTCTTCGATGGATCTGTGTCATCAAGGGGTTTCCATGGTGGGGTTACTTCACCTTGCTCCTGCTTATCTTCTTCCCCTGATTTTTCTTCTTTCTCCTCTTTGTCCACCTCATCACTTCCTCCTCCGTCAAGTGAATCTGAGGCAGTCTCTTCTGAGGCGCTTCTCAGTTCATGTACATCTTCATTCTTCTTCCTTCTGTTACTGCTGGGTGCATTATACTCCTCACGGGTAAGTACCAAGATTCTATTGAGGTTTGGGTCGAAAAATTCTTCCTTAGTGACTGGTATAAGGAACTCTGCGTGCCATTCCTTAGTGATTTCTTCCAGGTCCTCCTCGATAAGCTTATAGTATGACTGAAGCACTTCTTTATTCTCATCTGCACGCAGGGTGATATATATGAAATGCCTATTTGTGCAAAACTTCATAAGGGGTCCGAACCTGTCCAGAGTGTTTGGCATCATTTGGGGGAACGATTCGATAGCCCTTTTCAGCTACAGGTAGTAGGTATGGAATACTACATTCGATTGCCACTTTTTTCCCATGTTGCTAGAGTACGAGAGTGTGGTGAACTTCGTAGCAAGTGGTTTGAATGACTCAATGTATGGGAATATCGCACCTTTCGACATCTCCAAAGCTATAAACACGATGAGGATCAACAACCAGCTAAAGTGGAATTCGTAGCCCTGATCCCGAGCTTCGCGAAAATCAACTTCTAGCTGGTTGACTGAGTACTTCACCCTATTCATATTTAATCCCTCCATGCACTTTCCTGCGAGGTCAACCACAAACCCTGTGACTTGCGTGGGTTTGTTCTTTTGGACTAGCTTACCAACAATCAAACTGAAAGCGAGGTGCACTGCACCATTCTGAATGGGGGATACCTTGTAGCCTCGTGTCCCCTTCTTTGCATCACCATAGTGTCTTTAATATTTTGTTCCAGGGCTCGGTCTACAACCTTCCTTGGGTAGAAGTCCTGCGGGTCGGCTCCCTGCATACTCAATCTAGTGATCCTATGGATCAACGTCAGATTGACGGTAATACGTCTATCTAACCATAAATAACCGTTGTGGAAGCATGAAAACAAGAGTTTAATGCACGTGTTAACCTCTTGGTGCCTTCCAAAGCATGGAATTTTCATGACGTTAAGAATTGTGGACTACGCGATGTTCATGGTCCATGGCTGGGGAATGATCTTAGATCTCTTTCCCTTTCTCTTGGTCAAGTACTTGTGAGGCCCAAGCATGTCGTAGGTCTTGCGGTCCCCTAGATTATAGTCACTGATTTTTAAGGTTGGAATCCTCTCCAACTGTGGTCTGACTGCACATATCCCCTTTGGGAGGTACATCGTGATGATTGTGTATTCGAAGTCCCTCAGGACACTGTCATGATTCACCGTGTCAGCTAGAGGTGGGATGTAATTGGGCAGAACAAACATGATTAACTTCACATTCGCTAAGTCATATCTGTGCTTGGTTCTCTTCTCATCTGCAACGCAGGATGGTCCAGATCCGCAAGCAGTTGATGGGGAGGCTTTCATTCCTCACGTCAATGAATCTTGAACTCCTGTGGACATTAGTCTCTCTGCCATAAGGCCGATTACAACTTCTTCGATGACTTTCTCTATGGAGCTGAGCTCGTCCGACATACATGCTAATATTAGATAACTCAGGTGGATGAATGAATGCTCAAAGTAATGGAACAGGTGTCGATCTCAATAAACACAGTGCGGTAGAAATGAGTTCTATTGTTGGCTTAGATACAATTCGCACAAGTGTTCTCGGTGCAACAGTCGAAGGAATAAGTAGACAACGATGTAACAGATCTTCTCCAACAGAAAAGAGGCCTTCATCAATGTAGTTTTGTCTGTTACGGTGCGATGCCAACGGTCTGATGGCGAGATTTCTATTCATAATTGCTATTCTAACCATTTGGGGTGTCAGGCTAACGGTTATAATGATTTCAATGGCTATATCGCTCCGCCATGGAAAAGTGCCATGTTGTGCTGTTCTGATATCCCGGCGAGGTTCCAATTTTGCAAACCTTCCCTCTGCGAAGTCCCTTCTGGGACCTTCTGTAACTTTTCTATATTTTCTCTCTTCTTACTGAGTTTTCTAGTCTTCTTCCCCGTGATCTTCATCTCGGTATTCCTCTTTCCATTTTGATTCTTATCTCCTTTTGGTATAGTAACTTCGCGCTATTGAGATTCTTTCATAGGGTTCAAGGGCAATACTTCTTCTCTTTCTAGGGTAGGTGCTCCTTTCTTTTGTGAATCTTCTTATGTTCGTTCAACTTCGACATCCAAGTTTTTGGTTTTCAATATCTTCGATCTATTCTCCTGTTCTTCAATCAAGTGCGCTATCTTCCTAGTCATGAAATATTTTAATTCTTGCTTCTTTTGTTCTAAGACTTCCTCTTCTTTTCTTCTGGTTTGATTTCTCTCAATCCAGGGTTTTCCTAATAACATAGCAAATGGGGTGTTGTTCTCAATAAATTTAACAACCTCAAAATATTCCTCTATCGTAGTTCCATGAGTACTCATAACTATTTGGGTGAGTCTTCCACATAGGGTTAGCAACTTTCCTCTAAATAATCCTATTCCTCCTACTGAAGGAATCATAGAAGGCTTTCCTAAAATTTCCCAGGTTCTTTTTGTCATAATATTCACCTGTGTTTCCTCATCTAGAACACAGTCCATGTTGAAGTCTCCTATTCTTGTTTCTATGCACTCTTTTTCTTTGAAGATCTCTGATAAGTTGATATTTCGGTGATCATTCAGGGTTTCTTTCATTTGCAGTAATACAATCTTTGATTCTTTCTAGGGTTATGTCCTGGTCTTAGATTCTTGATCTTCATCAGGGTTTTATTGTCTCATATTCATTCTTTCAACCTTAGCAATCATTTTAGGGAAATCCAAAACTTCATGATCCATAGCTTGGCAACAAAGAAAACTAGGTTTTCTACCAAGGCATTCCTTGACAAGATGTCCCGGTATTCTACAATTATAACAAATAGTTAATCTTATCTTTCTTTGAAATGATCCCCAACCTTTCCTGTACTGCGCAGTAGGATCATGGTAGCTAACCTGTAAAAAATTCTTTCTAGGTTCCTGCATCCATTTTTAGTTCAAACATTCTTTATATGCATAGGACTAACATATGTTTCATTATTTCTATCAGATCTACTCATATCAAACCTTCTTTCATCTAGTTGTTCCCTACTTTTGAAGCTCGGAATTTTTTTATCAAGCATACCTAGATCCATACTTTTGAAACAAAAATTTCCACTTATCTTTCCTTTTTTAGTCAAAACTTTTCATTGTTCTTACATTTAACAAAGCACAAAGCCTTTAGATATTACCTCTTTTCTTCATATCTGAATTTTCTTCTTAGCACAAAGATTCACAAGTTAAGTAGACTACTGCGCACTAAGGCAACAGATCTACGCACACATATTTATTTTCTTCAGTTCCTAGCAATCACAGCTTCAGGTCCCGACAACAGAACCATTTGTTGGCACAGGGGTAGACCCAGGGTTCAATGCTACAACAACGCACCAACAAAATCCTAACTACCGGCCCTTTCGGAAACACCTGCAAAGCAGATGAAGTCTCACCCGAGGTAGAGGCAGGGGTGGTTGCAAGAATCAGATGTCTGCAGCCTTAGGTAGGACATCGATCTATGATTACAACACCTTAACAAAGCACTTAGCAATTACAGTTCATCAATATTTAACCAGTCTTCACTTTGCAGATAAAACCCTAATTATAGAGCACCACATTTTTCACCTAGATCTAGCCTATTCAAGCACTAAGCATATTCACATAGGTTATATCTAGCATTCATCCATATTATTAAGCACAAAGCATTCAAATATATATCTATCATTCATTTATATCAAATCATTTAAGCAAGTAAACACATAAACACATCAATACATCGCACAAAGCATAGAAACACAAGATTTACGTGGTTCACCTCCAGCCTGGGGATACGTCCACCAACTCTTCTTCTCTTTTATTATCTTTGGTCAATCAACAACATGCACAGAGCCTTGAGGTCTTACTCTGCAAAGGATAGGAGATCTGCACACTTTGCTAGATCATCCTTCCCTGAGTTACAAAGCAAAGCCTTTCACAGTCTCTTACAATCACTTGCACTTAGCTTTGCAAGTCTCACATAGTATGCACAAAGAAATTACACTTACCACTTTCACTTAGCACCTAGCATCATGTAGATGCATCCCTTTCCCTAGCACTTAGGAATGTATCGCGATCCTTCCTACATTGCCTAGACATCTATTTATACATTACAAAATCGGGTCTCAACATGGGTAAACCCATGGGCTGACATCCCCATACCCGTTACATAACTCCACAACCCAAAAATCCTTAAAAATGGAACAAGATCCTGCTATCTCCACTTCGACTTGTGCTCCGCCTTCGACAGCCTGTCGAAGTACCAAAAGTAAGTCAAACCTGACCAAGGATCCTCAAAAATTGGTCAAGGGCCAACAAAAGCCCTAAAAATATTTCATAGATAAGTTTTTTCTTATTTTAGTATTGTTGTTTGATTCATAGACAATTTTGTGCTATTGCAAGACCATTGTGGGAAGAATTGGAAGACACATTTGTCCACGTAGAATTGCAATTGTTGTCTGTGTCTTCTTGCGTCTTGATGGAATTGGAAGACAAGTTTATCCAATTAGAATTGTTGTCTTTGTCTTTTCGTGTCTTCTTGGAATTGGAAGAAAAAATTGTCCAATTGGAATTGTTAGTTGTTTAAATCCAAGACAAAATTATCCAATTGGAATTGTTAGTTGTATTCTTGTCTAATACCAATAAAAATTCGTTGTCTTCTTGTCTTATTGGGGTGTTTGGAAGACAATTTTTCTCTTTAAACATGGGGAACTATTATAGCGAGATTTGCCCCACCATTTCTATCTTGCACAGAGAGCCTTTTTCCATTTCCCTATGTAGACTTCTCATCCCTTTTTGATGAATCCAGAGCCAAAAATACATATTTTTCCACATATACGCGCCCTGTCTGCTATACAACATGCGTATACATAGGCTGCTCCACTACAGACTGTGTACATTGGGATTTGTGCCAGGAAATACAAAAATGGAGTCGGGTTTCCATGTCATGACAGGAGATCTCTGATCCTTGGCCTTCCAGATAATGGAAATGTTGCGACTCGACCCTTCAGTTGCATTTTGAAGACTATAAAAGCACAATTATGAGCTATGGAAAACATGAGAAAGCATTCAACTTTGAGAGAAAAGTTACTCTGGACAAATTACTTCATATTGAGTCTGCATCCCTTTGTCCCTCAAGTTTGAACACAATGTTCAGCCCCCAAGCTCTTTCCCTATTGTTGAGAGAACCTCATTGTCTCTCTCCTACAAGCTTGCCTTTGGTGGAGGATTGAAGTGGTGGAGGCCCAGTTGGAAGGAACTTGGTTCCTTGGTTTCAAACTGTGCCGACATGAAAGTCTGTAATGTTATCACTTCTGTTGATCAATTATTAATAGAAATACTCCTTTCCCGTCCTATTGGTATCGTGCAAATATATGATTATTATCCATGGGCATGTTTGTAATGTTTATTAATGGATTATGTTATCTAATGTGCTAAACCCTTTATACTATCACCATGTACTTTCTATGCTTGTTTGTTGAGAACTTGTTGCAGGTATAAAGCTTTGGGTCGAAGTGATCAATGATGGAACATCATCGAATGTTGGATTGAGGTAGACCTCTTTCTTATCTTTCACATTAGTTTATATAGCATACAATGGAATTGAGTTGATTTCTGTAGTCATACCTATCTGTTGTGGTTTACCCTTAGCCATAGAGATTTTTTCCCTCGTAACAAAATTGGCGACTCCCTTGGGGAAAGATCTTCCTTCTAAGGGTTGAAGTATTTTTTCTTCTTGCATTGATCTTTTTCCTTTGTGTTTCTTTTCGTATCACTGCTTGACAGATTCTGTTCACTCCGAGTTTGAGTTTTTAGCCTTTTTTTCCTTGCCTGGCCTTGTTTTAAAGCCTGTACGCTCCTTTTTCTTTGACAATCGCGTATACATGTGTGTTGTCTCACTACAAGCTACGTATATATGCATTGTTCTCCTGAACAGTCGTGTATACCACTTTCCCTTGCTTGTTTGCTTGGTTTAGTGACTGTTGGGTGGGATTTGATGTTTGCTGAGCTTTCTTAGGTCTTTGTAGTTCCTGTTGAGCTTCTCTGGGTTGACAGGAAACCTGTTTGGGTTGAATTTATGGGCATAGTCTTTCTCATTGTTTTTCATTTTTGATTTGTCCTTAAACCCTGGGTTGTTTTCTTGGTTGCTTGGTATTCTTCTTGAGTTATTTCATTTATACACATTAGAATTTATATATCAAGTTGCTTTTTAGTCCATGCATTTTCTCTTTAATATATTAAAAATACAAAAAAAATAGGCATTTTGCATTAGTTAGCATTTTTGTCTTTAAAGCTTTATCATTAGCTTAGTTCATTTAGCGAAAGATTTCATTTTACTTCTGAATTGTAGAGTTGAAATTGAAAATTGCATTATTTTTATTAGCATATCATTCATTGAAAAGTTAAAGATAGACTTTGCATTATATTCATATTTATCTTCTTGCAGAGTCATAACATCATGAGTTTCACTTCCATACCCTTTTGAGTAATCACGACCAATAAAATTTATGCTTTAAACTAAAATTGATTAGTCAAGATTTTATTTTTAGGGTGCACAAACTAGTCTAGGATTTAGTGCCTTGGAATAGGATTTTGTGAGTAAACTTCTCCAAGGCAATTAAATCTACATATGTGTCTGAGACAGGGAGTTGAGAAGTGCATTGTATAATTGGTAAGATCATGAGGCTCCGCTCACACTGGAGTTAATCATGAGGTCACATGAAGTTAGTTGAAGGGATAACCCCTAGATACTCACCTAGTGTTAGAGATATTTTTGTTGATTTATTCATATTTGGGGATCTTGGTAGTACCCATACCTCTATGAGAGGTGGTTCTTTTAAGGTTGCTACCCTTCCCATACAGTGATCCAGACTTATGATTGCTCGCCTATGCATCAGTTATACAATGGTTTATTAGTTGCTTGACTTAGGTATCTCATGGGTTACATGCAGGGGTTATTCTTCTTGTACCCTAGGTTAGATAGGGGTCAAACAACACACAACCTTTATGAAGGATTACCTCTCAGAGGGGATCTGACCGACTGGTTGTTAAGCCCACGAGGGCCCCTATAATTGATTCCATTACCTCCAAAATTTAGCAGGGAGTCTCAGGTCCCTCTTGGACGGGACATACCATCTTTAGCGAGGGAGGCTACTCAACCACTTTAGCCCGTTTGCATGCATATTGGCCGTTTGACTTTTTGGTATGGTCTTTGACTACTAGTTGGCCTTAGGAGTATATTTTGGGTTTCATCATCATGGATAGTGGAGTTTCTTTTTCTCCCTTATTCATTGCTACCCACCCCATGATGCCTTCTCATTTCATGGGGACAAACCCTTCCGCGTTTTACAATGGTATGCAGAACTACAATGCTTAGTCTGCACCTTGGGTCTCTAGTCATTTTTCTATTGATATGCCTTCCCTCATGCAATCCTCTCCCTAGCCCACATATATGAATCCTAACATTGGATCCAGGGGAACCATGGCTCCGATGCCTACTTCTTCATTTGATATGAGTCATGTCCCCATGGGAGGCTGGAACCTTCCCCTTTATGGATCCAATACTAGATATGATCTTTCAGGAGCCAGTACTCAGATGGGTTCTTATCCCACTTATTACACCTTACCCATGTATCTTTCATCCACCATGTCAATTCCTTCGAACACTTTTTCCATGATAGGTCCTCAAGTACCCCCAGGTCTTTCATATGGGGAGAATAAATTTTACGGTTCGAGATACCCTCTTTATGGGAACCCTTCACAAGGGGGAAACATATATCCTCACTTGAATCATTCTTATCCTACCTCGGTCTCTTCACAAACCTCAGTGACGATACCCATCCAAACCTCTTCGGACCATTTTGGCATTGGCCACCACTTTTCTGGGCAGGGACAGGGGGTACACCAGGATCCTTTCTGGCCTGCACTTTTTTAGAATCAATCTTTCCCTAGACCTTGGAATCAAATGTTGCAATCTATTGCTAGCCTAGTCACTGTCAGTCATACTATTTCTCCATCACCAACCTCTGCCAATCATGTTGGAGATGGGTCGACTTTTTCTACAATTTATGTCGACAACTTGCTCCCAACGTCTGCCAATTATGTTGGGGGCACCATCCTTTTTACCCCAAATCATAGCCATGTCACTTCTCCAGCCTCTATTCATCATATAGGAGACAATTCTCTTTCCCCTGCTAGTCACATTGAGAAGCCTAGACGTCTCAGAAGTAAGTCTAAATTCCTTTGCAGGACTTGTGAAGGAAGTCATCTTACTCATTTGTGCCCAGCTACTACCGAGATACCAGAAGCATGGGGCTCACCTAAGAGCCCTTCGGATTCTAAGGAATCCGTGGTTTCTCCCCACACCACTTCTCCTTTGATCATCTCGGTGGTTCCACCGATGCAATCCTCTCCTGACCTCACCCCCTTTGTCAAGGGTGAAGCATCTCTTGCCCCTGTTACTGTGCATCCTCTTCAACCTATACTAGAAGAAGTGGCCACACCAATGAAATCTCTGGTCAATCCTACTCTCCATGAAGAGAGTGATGCACCTTTTAGTCATGTCATCAACATTCCAAATCCTCCCCTTATGAACAAGAGAGATTTATTCTTCCCCCAAATTCTCTCTCTCCAAGTCCTGATGAGGTTCCCTTCGATTGGGATGATATGATGGGGAATTCTATACCCCCACATATGTCTTTTCCATTAAGAGACATTATTCGAACCATCACATAGACTGTGTCCTCTGTTATCACTTTCTCCTCCTCTACTTGAAGAACTTTGGGTTTTCCCAAGATTTTGTCAGCTATCCGTAAGATTTTGAATTTATGCAGAAGACTAGGATGGGAGCCTTGGCATCCCCCTTTACATGTTTATTAAGAAAACAAAACGAGTCTTAGTTAATCTCTTTTCAGACTCATCTAAAAATCGAAAAGATTGTCGAGTGATTTTTCCCTTTCATACTTATTAAATTGGATTTGAAAGGTCACGAGTCTTAGTTAATATCTTTTCCTACTTGTCTAAAAACTGAAAAAATTGCCGAGTGATTTGTTCCTTTCACACTTGTTAAATTGGATTTGAAAGGTCATGAGTCTTAGTTAAGCTCTTTTCCGACTCGTTATCAAAAACATAAAATATTTCCAAGTGAACTTGTCTTTTTCACACCCGTATATTGGATTTGAAAAGACGTCTATTTGGCACAATTTTACCCCCTTTTCACACCCAGTAGACTACAAGACATAAAAAAGGATATTTTTTGGTGTTAAGTTGTGATTGTATCTCATGCCCTCGCTTGCAGTATTGAGCCTTTAGCCAGTTCTTGCTTTGTGTTATAAACCATTACCTAAGCAGTTTTTGCATCCTCAACCAAGCAGAGCCTTGTTTATATACTTCACAGTTTGACACCCTATACCCTGGAGGGAACATCACCTCGAATGTCAATCTCCCGCATGCATTTCCTTGCATTGAGCATAGGTATGTTCCACTGCTGGAACTAGTTTTTCTTAATTGCGACACTCGTTTCCTCCTCTGTATCATAGCATTCATTTGTTATAAAAAAAAAAATATGGGTGGGAAGGGAGTACTATATTATAATTGGTAGAAACCGTGTTTCCTTTGAAGAAAGAACAAATTATTAAGTCCTTGTGTCATCATAATTTTGGGTTTAGCATGGCCTTAGGAAGCTGATCTCGTTATAGAGTTTTCTCTACTGACTGGTTACTCTTCCAGTCCCTATAGGGAACGTTATTGATGCCTCCTGCATCTAATAGTCACATCATTGAATCTATGCTACTAGATTCCACCATATGTCTCATGCTCTTGTTCAAAGGAAGTCTATCAACCTGTGTCGACCACTCCTCAAAAATCTTGACTTTGCATGTTGGCCATACCCTCAGTTTGTCTGAGAATCACATGATACTATGGTCTTATCATGCGCCCTGGCCCTACTTGCATCATCAGTAGGTCGCCTTGAACCCAAAAATTGACATTTCATCATTGGTCGCTGACTGGGTGGTTTCCGTTGTGTTCAACGGAAAGACATCTATTCAAACTTTGGGATTCGTGCAGTGTCTTGGATGCCATTAGCCTTATTGGTTGTTTCCTCGCCTTTGTCAACAATTTTCATCATTGGCTGCTATTCAGAGGGTGTTTTTCGTATACCACTTGCATTTGGTACACATGAAAGACGCATTGGGTCATTGGTTTGTGAACATGTTCTTTGTCTGATCTCCACCAAATCATGAAGCTCCTGCTTTATTCCTCGTGCTGACTGATGAGAGATTCCTTAATGCTCTCCTTTCAATGGGTCTCTTTCCATTGAATTCTACTCATTTATTCTGGATATGAGACATAGAGTTTTATGAGTACCTTGAGGCTTGCAGTCATTAGTGGCAGGCTCTCTCGCCATTGACAGATGGGAATACATCAATGTCTCCTGATCAATGGATTTCTCAAGTGTTCGACAATGAATCCTTTATTCACACTTGTAAGAATGTACTTGGTGCCTTGATACCAACTTTCATTATTGGCAGGCTGTCTCGTGTTTTTTAACGGTATACCTCAATGACTGGTAATCAAACAATGTCTCATTATGTTTGATCTCAACTCCTTTATTCACATGATGTAGACTTGCACCCTTGGCGGATAGTGTAGAATACTTGAAGACATCACTGCGTGGCCACAACTTTCTTGAGATTTTTCTTCCCTTTCATTGGACCAACACCTATTCAACTTCAGTGATCATGGGAGATCAGATTGTACTCGATGATATACAGATATCTTCAGATTTATTTTGAGTCTAGTTTCACTAGGCCTTGTTCATGACTATGACAACTTTTGGCATATAACCGCATTTGTATTTTCCTATTGATGGCCACTGACACTTATTTGTTATATTTTCCACATGGATCTACATTGTATTCTTGGCAGTCATGTATGCAAAGTCAGTACAGAATGTAATGAGCAATCGAGTTTGTCCAGCTGGTTCTCCACCACTCCACTCCTAGGTTATTTATAATGTATTTTGGCCATCACAGATACTCCTTTGATCTCACACATTATGGGGCATCTGTTATTGCAATATTTTCCCCACCATTGCTATCTTGCACAAAGGGCCTTTTTCCATTTCCCTATGCAGAGTTGTCATCCTTTTTGATGAATCTAGATCCAAAAATACACATTTTTCCACATATACGCTCCCTATATTCTATAAAACATGCACATACATAGGTTTCTCCACTACAACCCACATACATTAGGATTTGTGCCAGAAAATACAAAAATGGAGTCACGTTTCCATGTCACGACAAGAGATCTCTAATCCTTGGCCTTCCACATATTGGAAACATTCCGACTCAACCCTTCAGTTTCATTTTGAAGACTATAAAAGAACAATTCTGAGCTATGGAAAAGAGGAGAAAGAATTCAACTTTGAGAGCAAAGTTACTCTAGAGAAATTACTTCATATTGAGTCTACATCCCTTTGTCCCTCAAGTCTGAATAAAATGTTCATCCCCCAAGCTCTTTCCCTATTGTTGAGAGTACCTCATTGTCTCTCTCCTATGAGCTTGCGTTTGGTGGAGGATTGAAGTGGTGGAGGCCCAGTTGGAAGGAACTTGGTTCCTTGGTTTTGAACCGTGTAGACACAAAATTCTGTAATGTTGTCACTTCTGCTGATCAATTATTAATAGAAATACTCCTTTCCCGTCCTATTGGTATCGTGCAAATATATGATTATTATCCATGGGAATGTTTGTAATGTTTATTAATGGATTATGTTATCTAATGTGCTAACCCCTTTATACTATCACCATGCACTTTCTATGCTTGTTTGTTGAGAAATTGTTGTAGGTATAAAGCTTTGGGTTGAAGTGCTCAACGGTGGAACATCATTGAACGTTGGATTGAGGTAGGCCTCTTTCTTATCTTTCACATTAGTTTATATAGCATACAATGGAATTGAGTTTATTTCTGCATTCATACCTATCTGTTGTGTTTTACCCTTGGCCATAGAGAGTTTTTCCCTTGTAACAGGAACCAAGAAAAGAGAAACCGATTGAAAAGGTAGAAGAAGAAAGAGAAAAGGAATAGTTACATATGTCAAAGTGTAGGCTATCAGGAGAGGCCAATCCAATTTATAACAAATTATATTCCATTGTTGTATCTCCTCCATCACCATAAGAAAATTGCAAGAGTTAAATAGAGACTAATCCATCGAGTATCTCATCAAGACAATTTGCTATGGATGACCAGATGATGGAGGATTTGCTTGGAGCTGATTATACAATGGATGAAATTAGAGAGGCAAATGGTGTACAATATTATGGTGAATAAGTTCTTATGGTGCAACCTCTTTTTGGAGAGTCAAATGTTCCAGAAACTAGTCAATCCCATGTCCATTCTCCTCCTAGATTTGACCCACCAATGATTGAAGGGGGAAGAACTGTAACATTGTTAACTCCACAACATGGAGGTTAAGTGGGCCAAAATAGGGGTTGAAATTCCATGCCTTTCCATGCCATGCCATGCCTTTCCCTTCAATTCCTTACCATGTATTTCCTTTCCATACCATGCCTTTCCTTCCCATGCCATAAGTTGCCTTGCCTTCACTTTCCATTTCATGCCATTCCACACCTTGCCTTGCCATGCCTTGCCTTGTCGTGACATGCAACTCCTTTCCTTTCCATGCCATGATATGCCTTGCCTTTCCATGCCTTTCTGTACCATGCCATGTCATGCCCTGCCTTCCCATGCATTTCTTTCCCATTCCATGACTTTCCTTGCCTGCAATTTCCATGCCATACCTTTCCTTGTCATGCCTTTCCTTGCCTTGTCATGCCTTACCTTGCCTTTCCAAGCCATGCCTTGATTTTCCTTTCCATGCCATGCGTTGTATTTATTTTCCATGCCATGTTCATGTTTTGGTATCTACGGGAGGATATTTCCCTCCTAGATGACCTTTCTTAGATGCAGAGACTATTCCAGAAGAAAGAGATCCATTGGATAGATGTTGAAATATCCTAGAAGAGAAGTTGGCCAAAAGGAATAAAGTATAATGAAAATCAAACCCATGTCCATTCTCCTCCTAGATTTGACTGGCCAATGATTGCAGGGGGAAGAACTGTAACATTGTTAACTCCACAACATGGAGGTTAAGAGGGCCAAAATAGGGGTTGAAATTCCATGCCTTTCCATGCCATGCCATGCCTTTCCTTTCAATTCCTTACCATGTATTTTCTTTCCATACCATGCCTTTCCTTCCCATGCCATTACTTGCCTTGCCTTCACTTTCCATGTCATGCCAGTCCATGCCTTGCCTTGCCATACCTTTCCTTGTCATGGCATGCAACTTCTTTCCTTTCCATGCCATGATATGCCTTGCCTTTCCATGCATTTTGTGCCATGCCATGTCATGCCCTTCCTTACCATGCATTTCTTTCCCATTCCATGACTTTCCTTGCCTGCAATTTCCATGCCATACCTTTCCTTGTCATGCCTTTCGTTTCCTTGTCCTGCCTTACCTTGCCTTTCCAAGCCATGCCTTGATTTTCCTTTCCATGCCATGTGTTGTATTTATTTTCCATGCCATGTTCATGTTTTGGCATCTATGAGAGGATATTTCCCTCCTAGATGACCTTTCTTAGATGCAGAGAATATTCCAGAAGAAAGAGATCCATTGGATAGATGTTGAAATATCCTAGAAGAGAAGTTGGCCCAAAGAAATAAAGTATAATGAAAATACACCTTCCCAGAAGAGTAGTTGGCTTGGCTATAAGGACAGGAAGAATATAAATAAGGAGGCTCCTTAGCTCATTTTTTCACTCACACACACTCTCCTAGCTACACATAAGCAAGGCGCAAGTTTGGAGGAGGTGACATAGAAGCTACAACTACACAATTTATTATTGCTCGGTCTTTTGGTATCTCTCTCTTGAGTGCTAGTCCTTGAGGAGGTGCACTACCTTTATATGGTTTTGTTGCTGCAGTTGGGGTGGTATTTTTGGTTAAGCTAGAAATTGTGGTAAGGTTTATCTAATTGGACATGATTTTTGATGCAACCCCCCTTCTCTCCTAGGGGTTGTGCGACCTCTCGGTCAAGGATATTCAAATAATTGAGCCAAATTAGCTGATAGGGACCCTTCTAGCCCCCCAAAAGACTTAACATAGGCCCCTTATCTCCTTAGGCATAGGAACTATGGAACCCGCAGACCCTCCTCCTAGTTCTTCTTACAAATTTAAAATTTGTGGGTGATAGCTTCCTCTGCTAGTGCCTCTCCTCATGTGAACTCAGTATGTGACTCGAGACTAAAACCTGAAAGGCGCTTTGGACTTTAGGCTTCGATTTTTTTGGAAACAACTGCAATCGCTTTTCCCGAGTCCCGAATCGCGAACTCACCTGGATGATCAACGATCTTCTCTCCTCCAACAACCAACGACTGTGGCCTGCTTTAGACTTTAGCTTTTCGATGTTCTGAATGTTCCAACTCATTTTCCTCCTGAAGTGCTTCATACCTGAAGTGACAGATCGAGTGCCACATGCTCACCTTGATCAATGGCCAAGATCCCCTTCGCTAGATTGACCTTTGAGATTTTTTTTTACTCCACCTTGATTTTCCTTTGAAGGACTCTTCCTCCAAAGTTTATAGATATATGCCAAGTATCTCCGCTACAACCAACAACTAGGATCACTTCTCTCTTCACGAATTTGATAGGAAACACTATCTTCTCTATGCAATCCTTCTGAAGCTCTACCTCTCGAACTTTCTAATCCGTTTCCACGTATTCTCCTCACAGCTAATGGTGAGGATTACTTCATGGCTTGAGGAATTCATGATCCCCACTCTTCAAAAAATTTAAAACCTATGAACCACGAAGTGCTGAAGGATTCCAGGACTAACCTCCATGCAACTCTCCCATATCTGATGGTCTGGAACGATCCTACTTCCTCCTAAACAGATCTTTCTCATTAATTTATGAAATATTAAAGGGCTCCTCCCTATTGAAGGATTCTTCCCCACTATCTCTCCTGAGATTGTTCCTCCTTCAAACTTTTACTCCTTATAGTGTTTTCTTCGACACTTTTTCAAAATTGACCCTGTGCACGCCTTGCAATAGGTCTTCCTCCATGACTTAGCTTCTTTGTGGGCGACTGTGCACACCTTGCAAAAATTCTTACACTCTTTTGCAAATACTCTTAAGTTACTCCTCCTAAGCTCTTATGTCAAAAGACTCTATCAACGCACTCCTTGTAGACAAGACACAATCCTTGCATACAAATCTCTACGTCGTCTCTCCTGAGCTTGTTCCTCCTCAACACTCTAAACTTATCAGAATGAATGCTTTGATACTTATCCAAATATCGACCTTGCGCACACCTTGCAACAAGATTCCTTCAACTTAACTCTTTATGGGTGACTATGCACTCCTTGCAACATTTATTATACGGCTCAATTGTTCCTCTTAAACAAAATGACTTTGAGTGCATTTCCTCCTACGCACACTTTCAAGCTATCCCTCCTAAACTTCTGAGTCAAAAAAGACTCTATGAACTCCTTGCAAACACTATGAACTCCTTCCAAACAAAAGGTTCATGTTATCTCTCCTGAGCTTCTGATTCGAAAGAGACTCTGTAAATGCACTCCTTGAGGACACTTATGCACTCCTTGCACATGATCATAGAAGAAAAACAATTGAAACTTATCTAATCTTCATAGATTCATATATTCAACTATGTAAATGAATTCATAACAATAGAACAAGTAATAACATATAAATGCAATTAAACAGAAATCCTACCATTCATTCACTCAGATAGACATAGTAACAACAACACCAAACATTTGGATCAATGATTCTCTGTTATATTCATTCAAATGAAATGTACATGGATTCATACAACTTTGATAAGCTTCCACAACTCAACAACAACAACTTCAAATAAATTTCAACAGCCTCATTTGGGAAACAATACATTTATTTATACAAAACAAGCTCATAAAGATTGTCCCTCCGACTACCTTACTGCTATCCTATCAAATTAAAAGATTTCAAGTACTAAGGCTTATTACAATAAATGTTCGAGACATACAGATAAGAAAAAATTCTTCAAATCTATACTGCAATATACTACATTAAAGGAAAATACACTCCCCATCGATCTCATGTGATGGTTTATCTCCTAAACATTTAAGGAGTTCTTTAATCACAGTCGTTTCAAGATATTTGCGTGATATTCCCTTCTTAAATTCAAAATCATTTCAAAAAGTGCACTAGGGCACTGATTTGTCTTCCACTTGTGCTTTGATGATGATGCTCCAACATCATACTCCTCTGGAAAAAAATTCATGGACTCTTGTCCATGAGCTCCTGCACTGAATTTCCATGTTTCTAAATATCTTATTCATTTACCCAACTTACATCTTCTATTGGGTGTCCTTTCCACTTTACCAAATACTCAAAATAAGTCTTCCTTCAAGTATTTTTACCAGTCCTATGATCTATGATCTTATCCATCTGTGGATTTTCTACTACAAGCATATGGTTTTCCCAGTGGATATATTTCTAATATTCTGACCCTTTAATGCCATCTTCCCTGTAAGGTTACAGGTTTGAAATTTTGAATATGGGAGATATACCCACATCCTCTAGCAGCTCTATCTCATAATAATTGGCATCAAATTTTCTTCGGATCTTTCACGGTCCTATTTTATTCAACTTCAACTTGTTATATGTTCCCCTTGAGACCCTTTCCTTATTGATATGTGCTAGAACTTGATATCCCACTTCAAATTGAATTTTTCTCCTGTGCTGATCAACTTTGCGTTTATATTCTCTGTTGTTGTTCTATAACTACTCTTTGATATGATTATGAAGATTCTGCATTTCTACAGCAAAGTCTTCTGCTCTAGTGATTCTGAATTCATTCTTCTCCAAATCTCTCAAATATTATACTCCTCTTGGCTTCATCCCATATACTATCTGGAATGAGCTATTTCCTATACTTCTGTTTGGTCAGTCATTGTATGCAAACTCTGCTTGTGACAGACTTTGATCCCACTGGCTATGATGTTCAATGAACAGACTCCTCAGAAAATTTTCTAAACTCTGATTTACCACCTTAGTCTGTCCATCTGTTTGAGGGTGATATGATGAACTAAAGGACAATTCTATCCCCAACTTCTTCCACAATTTTCTCCTTAAATGGCCAACAAATTTATTGTCTCTATCTAAGACGATACTTTTGGGAAACCCATGAAGTCTCACAACTTCCTCGATTTTTTTTTTTCAATGTGTGTTGCATCATTAGTTTTCTGGCATGGGATAAAGTGTTACATCTTTGAGAATATATCTATGACAAAAAATATGGAATCACTTCCCCTTTGTGTTCTTGGAAATCCCAACACAAAATCCATTCTTATTGCATCCCAAGGCCTATCTGGAATAGGAAATGGTTGATACAATCCAATGTTCTATCTCTTTCCTTTTGCATATTGGAAAATCTTACATTTGTTGCAAACTTCTTCACCTCTTCCCTCATACCTGGCCAATAGTATGAACTGTTAAACTATGCAAATGTCTTGTTATTGCCAAAATGTACTGCTAGACCTCCACTATGTTTTTCCTTCAGCATATTTTCTCTCATTGAGAACTTTGGTATGCACCACTGGAAAAATTTAAACAAAAAACCATCTTAAATCAGATACTCTATCCACTGGATTCTATCTCTGAGCATAGGATTTGCATATGCTTCATATGCCTCTTTAAAATCTGGGTCATCACAATTCATCTCCTTAATGTATTCAAACCCTAAGGTTTTCACTTGAAATTCCTGCAGAATTAGACATAACCTGCTCAATGCATCAACAACTTTGTTAGCATTACCAGAAATATGTTTAATGACAAAAGTGAAATTTTTCATAAGCTCTATCCACTTAGAATGTCTCCGATTTAACTTCTCATGTCTGGTTATGAATTGTAAAGCTTGATTATCGCTATACAAAACAAATTCTTTTGGAACAAGATAGTGCCTCCATTTCTTCAAGGCTTGAATTAATGCATAAAAATATTTCTCATATGTGGAGTACTTTCTCTTAGTGTCATTCATATTCTTACTGAAATATGAAACATGCCTATTATCTTGGTTCAAGACTACTCTAGTTGCAACTCCACTAGCATCACATCTTACTTGAAATGTCTTCCCGAAATCTGGCAAGACCAGAATCAGTTGTTCTGTTATCTTCTCCTTTAATATCCTGAAGATTTTCTCAGCTTCTTTTGTCCACTTAAAATACTTGTGTCGCTTCTTCACCGTATCTAATATTGGTGTACAAATTCCACTGAAATTTTTAATGAACTTCCTATAGAAACTTGCTAATCCATGGAAGCTTCTCACCTCGAATATGCTTCTTGGCAATCTAAATTCTTTGATTTCTCTCACCTTCTCTAGATCCATCTTTAATTCATTTGAAGAGATTACAAAACCCAAGTAAAAGAGTTATGTCTTCATAAAAGAATACTTCTTCAGATTTATCAACAACTTCTCCCATTGCAGTCTTCTCATCACTAATGTTAGATGTCTCAAATGCTCTTCTTCAATTTTACTAAAGACTAATATATCATCCAGATATAAAATTAAAAACTTACCAATAAAATATTTTAATACCTCATTCATCAACCTCATAAAAGTACTTGGGGAATTTTTCAATCCAAATGGCATAACAAGCCACTCATACAACCCTTCATTTGTTTTGAAGGATGTTTTCTACTCATCACCTTCTCTCATTCTTATCTGGTGATATCCACTCTTCATATCTATCTTTAAAAAATAATTTTCTCCACTCAAACAATCCATTAAGTCATCCATCCTTGGAAAAGGAAATATGTACCTAATGGTGATCTTGTTTATGGCTCTTCAGTCTGTACACATTCTCCATCTTCCATCCTTTTTCAAAATTAACACAGTCGGTACTGTGCATGGACTCAAGATTTATCTGATCAAACCCTTTTCCATCAAATTCTGGACTTGTCTCTTTACCTCCTCATTCTCTTGAGGTGTTAACCTGTATGCTACTTTGTTCGACATAATTTCTCCTAGTATTAGATCAATGTGATGGATGATACTCCTTATGGGTGGAAATGAGCTAGGTAACTCATCCACTACTATGTTAGCAAAATTATCCAACAACCCCTGAACTTCTTCAGGTAGATCATGCATATAAGCACTTGTTAAGAAAACTATGGGTTTCCTCACCACAATGAATTGCATCTCCTGTTCCTTCTTGACTTCTCTCAGGAGTTCCTTCCCACTCATGAGAAGTATACTTGTGTTGGTTTCTTCCTTTACTTTCTTCTCCTCTATTGGCAGTAACATGTGTTTCCTACCATTTTTCTCCAAGGTATAAGTATTTTTTCTCCCATCATGAATGACATTTCTGTCAAACTTCCATGGTCTTCCCAACAAGACATGACATACATCCACGAGAATTACGTTACATAAAATCTCATCTCTATATCCTCCTATCTTAGATTAAACTAGGCATTGTTTAGTTACCATTACCTGGTGTCCTTTTTGCAACCATGAGACTCTATATGGACTCGGATGTGCAGTTGTCTCCAGCTCTAATTTCTCCACCATATCTGTGGATACTAAGTTATCATTTCTCCCACTCTCAATTATCACCTTGGATACCCTATATTTAGTCTTGCAAGAAGTTCTGAACAAATTGTTCCTTTGCACTGGTTTTTCAACCTCTATATCTTGATTCAAGAGAACCTTCTTCATCATCATAGATTTTCCATCTTCTACACCTTCTGCTTCAACATTCTGCTTCTATGCTTCTGAAATGTGAGCTTCACCCTCTCCTTCTTTATTTCTCTTGGGGCATTCCCAAGACATGTGTCTTGTATTTCCACAGTCATAACACTTCACTTATCCTCCTCTGCCTCTTCCACTTCCTTGAGGAAAATAATTTATTCCACCATACTTTATACCTTGGGAACTTCCTCCTCTTTCTGAGTGACTGTGTGGTTTTTCAGTTTCAACCTTGGGCTTCTATGCCTTATCATGGACAATTCCCTTACCTCTATTTAGAATCCTTCCTCTGCTTCGTTGGCTCTATTTTTTGGCCAACTTTTCTTCTTCCTTCATTGAAATTTGATAAGCATCCTCCACTGTTCTCACTGTCATCATGCTGATCTCATCCTGGATTTCATATCTCAGGCCATTAATATACCTGAAAACCTTTTCTTCATATTTTTCTCTCTGTCTATCCTTGATGTTCAATTTGTAAAACTCCTCTGTGTATGCTTTCACTGTCATTCCCTTCTGTCTCAGGTTCTGCAACTTCCTGAACAATATTATCTGATAATTCTTGGGTATGAATTAAGATTTCGACTTGGATACCATTTTGTCCCAATTATTTATATTTTTCTTGACTTTGCATCTTCTGTCAGCCTGCACTTCATCCCACCACAATGTTGCATGTCCTTTTAATCTAGTGATAACATGTTTCACCTTGTTCTCCTCATTGACGTCTTCATAGTCTAAGTACTTGTCCATTGATCTTTTCTCTAGATCCCAACTTGACAACCACTTTCAATAAGTGTTCTTTTGCAACATCCTCTACTACATCTTATTCAACTTATACTTCTTTTCCCTCTGCATCATTAACGTCTCCAGCATCAGGTTCTCTCCTTTGTGTTGTCTCCATAGCATACAACCTTGTGCGAAGTTGTCTCATCTCCCTTTCCACAACTAGATTTTCTACAGGTGGATCTGCACGTCTTCTAGGCGGAATTGTGCTAACCTTTTCTTCACACACAAAGCACAATTTGAGGCTCTAATACCACTTGATGCAACTCCCCTTTTCTCCTAGGGGTTGCACGACCTCCCGGTCAAGGATCTTCAAATACTTGAGCCGAATTAGCTCATTGGGACCTTTCTATTCCCAAAATCGACTTAACATAGGCCCCTTATCTCCTTAGGTGTAGGTCCTATGGAACCCGTGGGCCCTCCTCCTAGCACTTTTTACAACTTTAAAATTACGAGCGCTATGTCCTTCTGCTAGTCCCTCTCCTCATGTGACCTCCAGCTGTGACCCGGGGATAAACCCTGAAAGGTGCTTTAGACTTCGGGCTTTGAATATTTTGGCAACAACTGCAATCCTTTTTCCCAAGCCTCAAACCGCGAACTCACATGGACAATCGACGATATTTTCTACTCCAACAACCAATGATTGTGTCCTGCTTCAGACTTTGGCATTCAGGATTTCCAAATGTTCCAACTCCTTTTCCTCTCGAAGTGCTTCACACCCGAAGCAACATATTGAGCGACACATGCTCACCTTGATTAATGACCACAATCCCCTTAAATAGATTGGCCTTTGGGAGTTTTGGTTACTCCACCTTGATTTTCCTCTGAAGTTTACAGATCTCTACCACATATCCCCGCTACAACCAACGGCTAGGATCACTTCCCTCTTCATGACTTTGGAAGAAAACGGTATCTTCTCTACACAATCCTTTCGAAGCTCTACCTCTCAGAATTTCTAATCCACTTCCACGTATTCGCCTCACAACCAATGATCAATATTACTTTGTGGCTCGAGGAATTCGTAATCCCTGCTCTTTAAACACTTAACCTCTGAACCAGGAAGTAATGAAGGACTCCATGTCTAACCTTCATGCAACTCTCCCATTTCTGATGGTATGGAACGATCCTTCTTCCTCTTGAATGAATATTTCTCGTTAATTTATGAAATATTAAAGGGCTCCTCCCTATTGAAGGATTATTCCCTACTATCTCTCTTGAGATTGTTCCTCCTTTGAACTTTTACTCCTTAGAGCATTTTCTTCTACACTTAGTCGAAATTGACCCTGCACAAGCCTTGCAAAAGGTCTTCCTCCATGACTTATCTTCTTTGTGGGTGAATGTGCACACCTTGCAATAGTTCTTACACTCATGAAAATACTCTTAAGTTACTCCTACTGAGCTCTTGAGTCAAAAGAATCTGTCAACACACTCCTTGCGGATAAGATTCACTCCTTCCATACGAAGGTCCATGTTGTCTCTCCTGAGCTTGTTCCTCCTCGACACTCTAAACTTCTCATATTGAATTCTTTGATACTTAGCCAAATATAGACCCTACACACACCTTGAAACATGATTCCTTCAACTTAACTCTTGATGGGCGACTGTGCACTCCTTGCAATAGTTCTTATATAGTTCAATTGTTCCTCCTGAAAAATATGAATCTAAGTGAATTTCCTCCTACGTACACTTTCAAGCTATCCCTCCTGAACTTCTGAGTCAAAATAGATTATATCAACTCACACCTTGTGGACACTATGCACTCCTTACAAACAAAAGCTTCACGTTATCCCTCTTGAGCTTTCGATTCAAAATAGAATCTATCAACACACTCCTTGCGAACACTTATGCACACCTTGCGTAGGCTCGTAGAAGAGAAACAGTTGAAACTTTTGTAATCTTCACAGATTCATATATTCAAGTATGTAAATGCATTCATAACAATAGAACAAGTAATAAGAGAGAAATGCAATTAAACAGAAAGCCTACCATTCATTCACTTAGATAGACACAGTAACAACAACACCAAACATTTGGATTAATGCTTCTCTTTTATATTCATTCAAATGAAATGTACATGGATTCATACAACTCTGATAAGCTTCCAAAACTCAATGACAACAAATTCAAATAGCTTTTAGCAGCCTCATTTGGGCAACAATACATTTATTTATACAAAATGAGCTCATAGAGATTTTCCCTCCGACTACCTTAGTGCTATCCTATCAAATTAAAAGATTTCAAATACTAAGGATTATTACAATAAATGTTTGAGATAGACAAATAAGAGCAAATGATTCAAATCTGTACTACAATATACTACATTAAAGGAAAATACACTCCTCATTGATCTCATGCGATGGTTCAACTCCTAAACATTTAAACTCCTAAACATTTAAGGAGTTCTTTAATCACAATCTTTTCAAAATTCAAAATCAAAATCAAAATCATTTAAAAATGTGCACTAGGGCACTAAGTTGTCTTTGACTTGTGCTTTTATGATGATTCTCCTGGATCACTTTGTGAACATAATATATCTAAGAAAGGTTTTTGGGTTTTTCCCCCATTTGGGGTTTTCCCAGGATAAATCTCTTGTGTTCTTTTATGTCTCTTTTTTATGTTGCTACTACTTAGTAAATGATATATATGTTAATGGTAATGAAGTAAAATAAGTAATTCTATGTAAATAAGGAAAATCCAACATGGTATCAGAGTTGGTTACCTTCAGAACAATTTAACCACTAGAAGGAAGATTGGTACAACAACACCTTGTAGCTGCAATACTTTGTCAAGCTCATTGAGCACTATCCCAAGGAAATTGGGAATAATTAATTCACAGAGAAGTGCACCCTAACCTAGTGCACCCCCTGAAACCCTCAATGTGAAGTTTGGTGAAGTCTGAAAAATCAAGTTATTTCAGTGCTAGGGTTTCTATCGAAAAAAATGTCAACCCGTTTGAGAGTTCAATATAGATTGGATGGATAAAATAACTTTAGATCCTGTAAGAACAAAGTTATCCTCATTTTAGAATAGAATGATATATTAGATCACATAATGAAATATCTTCTAGAACCTAAAGATGAAGAAGCAAAAACGAAGTTCAAGAAGAATGAGGTCAAGACCAAAAGGATCTTGACAGATTCAATCAAGGATCACCTGATACCTAATGTATCATAACTGAAGACACCGAAGGATATGCTTGATTCCCTAACCAGACTTTATGAAAGTAAGAATACCATTCAAAATATTACTTTAAGACATCAAATCAGAAACGTGACAATGAACAAGTCAGAAAAAATGGTCAACTATTTTATGAAAATCTCACAGATCAAGGATAAATTAGCATCTATTGTAGACCCAATAGAAGATGTTTAACTTGTGACCACCACACTCAATGGATTAATTCCCTCATGGGACCCATTTGTCCAAGGAATTTGCACAAGAAGGAGATTTCCCAAGTTTGAAAAATTATGGTCATATTGCACTCAAGAGGAATCTAGGATGATATCCAAGACATAAAATACTAATGAGGATGAAAATCAAGCACTTTCTGCCCAAGTGAAGAAGGGAAATAAAAGGGAAGAAGGCAGCCCAAAGAATTATAATAAACCTCGTTACAATAAGGAAGCGTCAAATATCATATGCTATAGTTGCCAAAATCTGGGACACTATGCCTTTCAATGTCCAGATAGAAATGAAAATGAAGAGAAGAAACACCATGCACATGTATCAGATGTAAAAGAGCACTCAAAGGCATAAAAGGATGAATAATTTTTCTTTTATACAATGGTGTTTCCATACATATGAATGATAGAAGGAAACTCGAGAAGGACAACAAAGCCAGACTCCAGGTTTGCATATCAAGTTTGATATTTTATATTGTTGTTGCTTAAGTGAGTATTGTACCAAGGATAACAATATTTACAACTTCATTATTTTATATTGCTATCAAAATTTTAAGTACAATTGAATACTGTTGGTATGACTACCATTAAGAAAATGCTCATTGTTCATTATTAAAGATATACTTGTCTACAAGATGAAATTTATATCCTCTAAGATACGTTCTTGATTAGTAACCATTCCATGGAGATTACCATGGAAATGTTGTTCTGGTATCTTGTTCCATACAAGACATAGGTGATAGCTATGAGGAGATATGATGATGGTTGTAGGAGGAAACTATTTAGATAGTCTCAAGCTGAGACATAGAACTATGTACATGAACGTACACACCTATGTGAAGAGGAAGACAAAGAAGAGTATCTCTTATGAATATTTATTTTGAGGAGAAGAAGGATCCAAATATGACTATATAACTAATTTGACCACTCTTCAAATCATCAGGAAGAGCCAGTAGTGCTAGAAGGACCCTACCTAGAAACTATGCAGTAAAACCAACATGTTCTCGTGATACCTTGCATAATTCAAAGGAGATATAGATGCATGGAATTGATAAACCATACTATTAGAAGAAGAAGATGACTCCACCAGTGGTGAGGCAGGTGGCCCCACCAAGTACCATCTCAGAAGGAGCTAGATTTCAGAGGGAGTCAACCCTTAGGATCTAGTAAGGAGGAGAAACCTCCCAGTACAGTCCATAGGAGATCAAACTTTAGAAGAAGTCAACAGATGCAACAGAGGCATGTGGCTCTGGATATCATATGGACTCAGAGACAGTGAATATTCAGAGGAAGAATACAGATTCAAAGTGAGCCTGATATTAGAAAGAGTTAGTGACTTAGATAATTTCATTCGTAAAGTATTTCTTATCATATTCAGATAGGAAAGAGAGACATATTCCATGACTAACAATCATATGTCATGAGTTGAGGAGGATAGATTGAAGCTTCAAAGGCTTATAGGATATGTGAGATCTTCTGGGAAGATTCCCTTGTCTTGACAAACCTTGCTATAGTGAAAAAGGAGGCATCCAATCAGAAGGACCGAGATATAGATTTTTCCTCAGTTCTAGAAACCACACATGTTTTCCAACTATGTGGCGCTAATGAGAAACATCATTGATTTAGAGCCTTCCACCATTGAAGAAGCTATTGAGAAGTAGGAATGGAAAGGTTCCATGATGGACAAGTATCATTCCATCATGAAGAATGTTGTGTGAGAGGTGGTTCCAAGACCAGAAGGGAAATCAATACTGACTTCCAAGTTGATCTACAAGATCAGGTGGTAGCATAGAGATGTAAAAAGCTTGATTTTTGTCTTGAGGATTATTCCAACAAGAGGGAGAATATTATGATGAGACACTTGCTCCAGTAGCCATAAGAAGTGTACATAGAGAAACTTCAGATACATGAGAAGGAGTCTCAGGTATGCAAATTGAAGAAGAGTTTGTACGAGCCTAAGTAGGCACCTAGGGCATGATATGCCAGAGTAGAAAATTATTTGATGGTTTCCCATTTATCCTACATGTGGATGATTTGTTTCTGATAGGAGATGAGAATATCATAGTTGGGTGAAAGAGGGAGATCGCTTCAGAGTTCTAGATGAAGGATCTAGGTTTGATGCATTACTTCTTGGGATTCGAAGTGTGGCAGAGATCAGATGAGATTTTCCTTAGCCAAGTAAAATATAATGTAGATATTCTATAGAGATTCAAGATGATGGAGGATTGAAAGTCCATGACCACAACCATGACAATAAATATGAAGCTCTTGAGTGGCAAATATTTAGATTTGGTGGATCCCACGATGTATAGACAATTGATTGGATCCTTGATGTATGTGGTTAACACCAGGTCAGACATATGTTTTGCAATGAATACCTTGAGTCAACACATGGTTGAACCTAGAGATGTACATTGGATGGAAGAAAAACATATGTTGAGGTACCTTCATGGTACGATTAGATATGGATTGAGATATGTCTTAGGTGGATATGTGAAGGTACAAGGATATATAGAATTTGACTGGGAAGGGAGTGTTGTGGATCAGAAGAGTACTTTCTGATGTTGTTTCAGTCTGGGATCGGGCATGATCTCATGGTTGAGAAGGAAGAAGACATTAGTGGCACTCAATACATCAAAATAAAAGTATATTGTAGCAAGCGTGGAAATTCATGAAGCAGCGTGCCTCTGAAAGTTTTTACTTGGGATATTTGATCTAGAATTGGAGCCAAATTTGATACATTGTGACAATCAAAGTTGCATGAATATTATCGAGAACCCTATATTCCATGACAGGTCTAAGCATATAGAGATCAAATATCATTACATCCTATACATGGTGGAGAGAAGAGTTGTGGAGCTCTAGTACATATCCACAGACGAGAAAATATTGGACATTCTCACCAAGCCCTTGTCAAGAGTGAAGTATGAGTACTTTAGGGACAAGCTTGGAGTATTTTTGAAATTCCAACCTCGTTGAGAGAGAGGTGTCTTTTTTCTTCTCATGCAAATAAATCCTCTAGCCAAGGGTTCCCTGGATCATTCATGTGAGGTTATTGATGGGTAATGCATTGTCGGACCTACTGAGAGAAGAAACATTACACACATAGTCGTAAGAAAATGGCAGATACCTTGTGTCTCTCGAAAATAGCTATGTGTTACTTCAATGGTTGTGTACCAATAGAATAGACTATGTGTCTCTGGACAATAGCTTTGTGCTACTACGGTGGATGTGTTCCACTAGCGAAGGATGTGTGACTCCAGACAACAGATGTGTGCTACTTCGGTTGTTGTGTACCAATGGAAGAGATTGTGTGTCTCTAAAAAATAGTTGTGTGCTACTACAGTGGATGTGTTCCACTGGCGGAGGCTGTGTGATTTTGGATAATATATGTGTGCTATTTTGGTGGTGGCACTGATTGTGTGTCACTTGACAGTAGTTGTGTACTACTTGGCAGTAATTGTGATCTATTGGATGACATTATAGTAGCTGTGTGATACTAACTGATTATCATGGATATTACTAGATAGTTTGGATGTAGCTTTGTGTGCTACCATTTGATCACAGAGACTGTGCCTGATGATTCCAGCTACCGAAGGAATTGTAGCAGTCGTGTGCCTACTAGAATAATGTAGAGTAGTTAGTGGACTACCAGATGAAGACATCATGAAATATTACTACCTAACTAAGAGGGAGTGTTGATGTTTTGGTAGCTACCGAAGGATATTTTCCTCCTAGATGACCTTTATTAGATGTGAATAAGATTACAGAAGCAAGAGATCCATTGGATAGATGTTGACATACCCTAGAAGAGAAGTCGGCCAAGAAGAATAGAGTATAATGAAAATAAACCTTCCCAAAAGAGAAGCCTTCCCAACTAGAAGGATAGGAAGACTATAAATAATGAGGCAAATTATCTCATTTTTTCACTCACACACACTCTCCCAGCTACACAAAAGCAAGGTGCAATTTTGGAGCAGGTGATGCAGTAGCTGCAACTGCATAGTTTATTATTCCTTGTTCTTTTGGTATCTCTCTCTTGAGCACTACTCCTTGAGGAGGTGCACTACCTTTTTATGGTGCTTCTACTGTAGATGGGGTGGAATTTCTGGTTAATATAGTGCTCGTTCTAGGGTTTATATGATTTAAATTTCTTTGTGTACGAAATATATCTAATAAAGGTTGTTCGAATTTTCCCCATTTGGGGTTTTCCCAGGATAAATCTTTTGTGTTCTTTTTTGTCTCTTATTTATGTTTCTACTGCTAAGTACATGATGTATATTTTAATGGTAATGAATTAAAATAACTAATTCTTTGTAAATAAGGAAAATCCAACATGCCATCCCATTACATGTCATTAAATTCCATTTCTTGCCTTACCTTTCCATGGCATGTCACGCCTTACCTTGCCTTGCCATGGCATGACATGCCTTTCCTTACCTTCCCTTGCCATTCCATGCCTTCCCTTTCCTTTCCATGCCATGCCTTTACTTTCCTTTCTTTCCCTTTCCTTGCCTTTCCTTGTCTTTCCTTGTCTTTCCTTGTCATGCCTTGCCTTACCTTTCCATGCCTTGCCTTCACTTGTCCTTAATTTTCATGCCTTACCTTGCCTTGACTTTCCTTGAATTTCCTTGCATTCACTTGCTTTACCTTTCCATAACTTACCTTCACATTCCTTACCTTGCCTTACCTTTCCTTCACTTTCCTAATTGCCTTGACATGCCATGCCTTGCCTTTCCTTCACTTTACTTTCCATGTCATGCCATGCCTTGCCTTGCCTTTCCAATCCATGCCTTGCCTTTCCAAGCCATGCCTTGCCATTCCATGCCATGCCTTGCCTTGTATTTCTATATCATGCCTTTACTTTCCATGCCATTCCTTGAATTTCCTTCACATTCCATGCCATGCCATGGCATGCCTTTCCTTACCTTACCTTGCCATGTCTCTCCTTCATTTCCCTTACCTAGCCATGCCTTACCTTAACTTTCCTTTCCCTTTCTTTCCTTTCCTGCAGTTTCCATGCCTTGCCATTCCTTTCCTTTCCTTTCCTTTCCATGCCTTTCCTTTCCTTCACCTTCCATTCCATGCCATGCCATGCGTTGCCTTGGTATTTCATGCCTTTCCTTTGTATTTCATGCCTTACCTTTCCATGCCATGCCATTCCATGTCTTGCCTTTCCTTTCCATGACATTCCTTGCCTTTCCTTCACTTTCCATGAAATTCCATTCCATTCCATTCCTTGCCTTAGCTTTCCTTCCCTTTCCTTACCTTTCCATGCCTTTCCTTCACTTGCCTTACCTTTCCATGCCTTACCTTTCCTTTCCTTTCCTTTCTTTGCCTTGCCATGCCATGCATTATTTTTCCTTTCCTTTCCTTTCCATGACATGCTCTGTCTTTCCATGCCTTGCATTGCCTTTCCTTTCCATGTCATGCCTTTCCTTTCCATTCCATGACATGCCATGCCATGCCATGCCTTTCCTTTCCTTTCCTTTCCAATCCATGCCATCCCTTGCCATGCCATGTAATGCCTTGCCTTTCCATGTATTGCCTTTACTTCACTTGTTATTCCATGCCCTTCCATGCCATGCCTTGTCATTCCATGAAATTTCATGACATTCCATGACTTTCCATTCCATTCCATTCCTTTCCTTTCCTTTCCATGCCATTCCTTTTCATGCCATGCCTTGCCTTACCATGCCATGACATGCCTTGTATTTCCACGCCTTAAATTTCCTTGTCTTGGCATGCCATGCCTTTCCTTGAAAAGCCATGCCATGTATTTCCATGCCATGCCATTCCTTTCCTTTCCATACCTGGCCTTGCCTTCACTTTCCATTCCATGCCATGCTATACCATGCCTTTCCATGCCTTTCCATGCCTTTCCTTACCATTCCATGCCTTTCCTTTCCTTACCATGCCATGCCTTTCCTTTCCTTACCAATCCATTCCTTTCCTTTCTATGCCTTTACTTACCTTGCCTTCATGTGGCATGCCATGCTTTGTCTTTCCTTTCCAAGCCATGCCTAGCCTAACAAGGTGTTACATTGACAAACATATGTAATAAGTACTGAGAAAAAACCTGGTGTCGGATATCCTCCAAAAAACAGTTTTCCTAGAAACAAAATGACATTGGATGGGCTTCACTATCTGAAGCCCGATGCCTAATATCCAATGCAACCGATGGTTCATCCATCTAAGTCCTGGTTTGAGTTTTATCATGGGTTTCAACTCACCTCCTCAAAACATTCAAGGACATGTTGGCACATTGCATAACAAATTTTTGTAAGCTCCCGCAAGTCTATTTTTCTAATACCCATGTGACTACACCACCCACAATTTCCAAACATAGTTCTCTTGAAAATCAACCTCTAGTTCAGAAATTGCATTATGCTTCATTGAGAAAAACCATAGTACCGAAGATCCTCCAACAAATGATTTTACAATCAAGGGAATGACAATGGATGGGCACCACTAGCTAAAACCCAATGCCCCAGATCCAATGCAACCAATGGCTTGTCCATCCAAGTCCCAGTTTGAGTTTTATCGTGAGTTGCAACTTGCCTCTTCAATCCATTCAGGGACATGAAAAGGAACGACAAAGAAATGTATTGATATAGGTCTAGGTCTAGGTATGGAAATGCAAGGAAAGTCAAAGCAAGGCAAGGCAATCCAAGCCAAGGCAAGCCATGACAAGGCTAAGAAAATCTAGACATGGCAAGGCAAGGCAAGATCTAGGCCTAGGTCTAGGTCTAGGTAAATCCTATTAATTATCATAATCCATGTTTCACAACTATGAAAATACCTTAGATAAATGAATAAAGAGAGCTTATGTTATGACATTGAAATTTTCATGCAAGTATTTTTACCTAAAGATATATGGGATAAAAATTTGTGGAATTACATGCTTAATGAATCCTTTGATTGTAATTTTTACGTATCAAAGTTGTTCATTTAGTACAAGCATTATTTTTTTTAGGAAATATATAAGGTATGATACACGAATGCCATTATTTTATTATTAAATTAACTTAATTAATTATCTGGCATTCCATGCCATGCCTTTCCTTTCCAATCCATGGAATGGCGTGTCATGGCAAGGGAAGTTATGGCTTGGAAATGAAAGGAAAGGAAAGGCAAGGAAAGGAAATCCATGGCATGGAATGGCATGGAAAGGCAAGGAAAGGCATAACATTGAATGGAATGGATAGTGAAGGCAATGGAATTCATGGCATGGGAAGGAAAGGCATGGGAAGGAAAGGAATGACATGGCATGGCAAGGCAAGGCATGAAAAGTGTTGGTTATAGTTTATACATCTGAGTTTGTATCCTCAATATGCTTGACCCGGGCTTCATGTCTACTGGGGTTCCAACAAAGCCTCTAAAACTATCGGCCCTCCTGGTGAACCAGAAGGAAATACAACGCACAAAGTGCACTGCGCAGTCTCACCCGAGATAGTCTTAATGGGTGACTGCAATACTCAAGTGTTTGCAGTCCAGGATTGAGTGGGACTCTGAGAGTTCTACTTAACTCATTAACAAAATAAACTGTCACTCAACATAATGCATGGAATATAATCAACTCATTTATTTATCATATCAAAAAATACTTAAAACAATTAATGAAATACATGCATACAATCACACAACATAGGTTTTACCGTGGTTCACCCCCTCCTAGGCTATGTCCACAAAGATTTGGCTCTTAAGCTCTTTTGTTATGGAAGTTCCAAAACTACCGCACCACGCGCATTACAACTCCCCTCAGTCAGGTTGAGATATTATTATGAGGCAGACCAGATCACACTAGGCCCCTCAGCCTGCAATCTAACCCTCAAGATCTACCCTCCTTACTCCTCCCTAGCTCAATAACTTACAAAATTAGGTTGTATAGAAAAATATCCATCTCTATTTCTCATTCTATCTCTCACTTCCGCTCTCGCTCTCCTCTATGAGAACTAAGTATCTATATTTATACATTTATGGCTCACCAACCATTACAATGCATTACAAAACCCCTAAACCTAACATCGTTAAGTATTCCATGCATGCGTGCATGCTACTCTTTCTTCTAGCTGTTTCTTTCCTTGTGCATGCCTTCCTTCCCAAAGTAGCCTTTCTTTCTGCTTTAGCCTGCTTCCAATAGGCCCCCAACACTAACATGTGGCTCATATCGAGCCACCTAACCTTTGTGTTCTTCGTCGATCTCCCTGGTGATCATTTGGAAATTATCCCTGAGCTCCGTTGCTTGTGTTTGAGCCTTCGAGGTCTTCTCCTTGAGTGCATCCACTGTCTGTACTGCAATCACGTCGCTGATCAATCCTACACACTCTTCCTGGTTCTGTGCCATATATGTCTTGGCTTCCTCTGCCCATGTAATGACCTCTTCTACTCACTCTTGGAGAGGTTCCATTTGAGTATGCGCTCCTTTTTCTACGTCTACGTAGTAGTGAGTTCTACCTCTGCTTGAGGTCTTGGATATATGCACTTATCCTTTCTTCTTCCTGGTCCCATTGCTGGAACTGCTGATCCTCTTCCAAATTTTTCTAGAGTTGTGCTACTTTTTCGAACAAGTCGGACGCTATGTTGACCTGTCATTCTATCTCCTATATCTACTGTTTGTCCTCCTTCTTCCTTTGCTCCCTTACCTCTGGTGGAGTGGTAGGTGTGAGTTGCTCATACAGATTCTTGATATCCTACTGATATTGATGGATTTTCTGCACAATCAGATCAATATTTTCTATTGCTACGAGTTTGGCCCTTTGCGCAGTCTTTGGAATCTTCTCGTAAGATCCGACCACTTTCTGTTCCAATACGTTAATGCATTCCCTCTCCTCTTTGGTCCCGATCTTGTCCTACTCATATATCAATTCTAGCTTGTCCCATTTATCATTTACCTACTGTAATTCGACTGTCTGTACGTGCACAAGACTATACCTCCAGGGTAACACTAACCTATAATTTATATAGGGCCTTGGTTGGTATCTGCGGAAATACCAACTGTAATTGAGGCAAGTCCTTTAGGGGTGTCTTCCCTGCAATCTCATCCATGCACAACATGTTGGGTGTAATGTGAAACATTGAAATTGGTTGTGGTATTCTCTGGACTATATCCTACTCACTTGCTTCAGGTTCTTCTCCTGTCTGTGATGTTGATGGGATTGTTTCTATGCTGCTACCGACTGCATACGTGTCCCCGATATGCTTGAGGAGCTATCACATGTCTTCCAGCTCCTCTTGAATTCTGTCCCTGTGGCGCACAACATTCTCAAAATCCTCGAATGTGTGATCCTGGACCATTTGGGCAACCATTTCTTCATCATCCTCTGTGATCGTGTATTCTGGAGGTGTTCTATGCACCTTCATATTATTGCACGCACCCCCCGTTTGAGTAGTTGGTTGCTTAGTTGAGCGTGGTTCTTATGGATTAGGACTTGGTGTGGTCCCCTGTGCTGCCTCAGCCTGTTTTTTCTATACTTGGGGAGCCTATGTATTATTATTCTTCCCCATCTGGACTCCTATCTTGGATGTCCCCCCTTTCTTCTGATGTGGTTTGGTCTAACCCGTCCTTGGTTTCTTAGGCACTGTGACTTTTTGGGGATGTGTCTGTTCCTGCTCTGCCTCTTTGGTATGTGTATGTTCATGCCTTGCCTCCTCCTCCTATGTCCCTACAAGTATGTCTTGAGTGAGGACTGAGATCCTCCAGTCATCCTCCCAGTCCTTGATGACCATTTCTAAGTCCCCCTCTATGATGCAATAGCTCAGCTGTAGCCATTTCTTATTGGGGTACTTCCGCACCTGGATCCACATTGCATGTCGAATGACCTTGAAGTTAGCTATGTCTCGATAGTATGAAACAACCTGTGGTGTTATTCTCCAGAGGTTGGTGATGGTCTCCTATAGATCACGAAGATACCCTTCGAATATGGCTAGGTTCATCTTTTTGTTCCTGGCATCCGAAGCGGCGCCAAGCGATAAGTATCTCGCTCCATGATTGGGTTTGGTTCTGGTGGCGAAATATACATATTTTGGTTCCTTCCATCCCATAATGGCTATCAACATGATCAACCATGAATAATGAAATTCTATTCCCAGATCCTGTGCATCCTTTCAATCATCAAGAAACATATTCAAGACATAACGGGCCCACTTGATTGTGGTGCCCTCAACACACTGTGTTGCATCTATGACAACCTCGGCTGGGACTTCCTCCTTGCGACATTTTCTGAGCAGCTTGCACACCATGATTTTTGCGGCCATTTTTATCGCGATGTCACTGATCCATTTGATAATGATTCCACATGTCCCCCTTTCAATGCCGTACTTCTTTTTCATCTCCTCAACGAGTTCTTTCTTATTTTTTTTGTCCTCGAGAAATTGTGCGGGATCCATGGCCCGTGATGGCAACCCTATGATGTGCGCATTGAGCTCTACGTCTATTGAGATGATCATTTCTAGCCACAAATATCCACCATGTGTGACCTCCATCAATTTCTTGACACAACTTTTTGAGTACTGTCCTCTGCCAAAGTGTGGTAGTTCCAACAGACCTAAGATCCTAGTTTTTTCCAATCCTACTACCCACTAGAGTGGTTGATGAACCGATTCCCCAAAGGGATCTAGACCCACAGTCTGTAGGTAGACTTGCTTCGCAAACTCTAGGAACTTGTCCGTGTCCGTTACATCATGGTCTGAGTACTTTAGTTTTTCTACATAACCTAACAAATCTACTTTTACCCGTACCCCTTTTTGTATGCATGGAAAAACAATTGCCGGGGTAGGTTGTTTGCGCGGTGACCTAAGTACTGTCTTCTTGTCCTTTTATGGTGGTGGATGACTCGAGTTTCCAGCCTCCATTGGTCATTATTTGACATACTGTTCTAGCTAGCTCATGACATATTCCACTACTCCCTCCCATGGGTGTTCCAAAACGATTTTCTGTGATTCCTCTGGCTTGACTATTGTTTCCTGATTTGGAGCCGTCCCATTGAATCTCGTGTATTCTTCATGGTTTTCTTGTTGAAATTGACTACTTGCCTCCTCATTCTGTTGAACCTGCCCCTCTTTTGGCATACCCACATCCATGCCTGCTGGTGTTGTCTACTAGGTTTCCTCCACAATGGGTGTGGGGTTTATTGGTGTTGTATATAGTGATGGGATTTCATTGACATTGACGACTTCTGGCGGCTTCTATTCACTTTCCTGCGATTTTGTTTGTGCTCTGCTCCTAACTCTAGATTGTTTGGCAGTCTGACTTGGTTTTTCTTATTTGGGTGGTGCCATGGTCGAAAATATGTTTTTTCTCCAATATCAGTAGCCTCTGCAACCTCTGTAAACTTCACTCTGTGCTTCGTATTCTCTATAGCTCTCTACCTCTTCCAATTTCCATAACAAGCTTTTTTCTCCCACGTCCTTACTTTGTATGGGCGTCGTGTGAAGCTTGTCGAAGAAGTTACCTTTATGAAGGATTCAATGAACCTATGATTCCTTCGTACTGGCCATTACTCTCCCTTTTCATATCCAGTTGGCATGATTAATGCGACATCCCATCAGTCGTTTTCGAAATTCAATTCTGCTTTCCTTCGTCACTTAGTACTTATTTTTCCATCTTCACCTTTCCTACTTGTTTTTCATTTTGAACTGACCATTTTCCTTGTCTTTGTTGGGATCATATTTGTAATTGTGCGTTCTCTTTCTCCTTTCAATGCACTGTACCTTTGTTGGTGTTGTTTGATACCCTATTTTTTTTTTCTAACTACGTGGTGACTTTCAAGTTGTGGGTGGTCGATTGTCCTTGTACAACTTCATTCGTATCCCATTAATCACCCCTCTGAGTTCTGTTCCTCCTAGGTCCTTCAATTGTATAGCTCCCCCATCTGTGACAGTTTTTACTTCATACAGTCCTAGCCAGTGCATTCTAAATTTTCCTGGATGCTAAATGGATTTTCTGTCATACATCAACACTAAGTCTCCTTCCTTGAAAGTTTTCTTCTTGATGTGTCTATCATGCCAATATTTGTCCCTTGACTTCTGAACTTGTTGGTGGAACCATGCTAGGATCCCATCTTCCTCCATGATCATCAATTGACTCAGCCTGTCCTGTACCGCGCCTCGTTCTGTCATATGTGTAATTGCAGCTACACACAGAGTAGGTACCAAAAATTCTAATGGCACCACTGCTTCTTATCCGTGTACCAATCTAAATGGCATGTATCCTATCAACTTCTTGCATGTGGTCCTATATCCCTATTGGGGATAAATATATGTACTATTAATTCCCACATTTAATTATCAACCAGGGATCGTAAGCTTTGAGGTGCAGGCGCAGGAAACAAAGGATTAGAGCCTAGTCTAACCTAACCTAAAGTCGACAAAACAATCTTCAAACCCACACTACAACAAATTAACACTAAGGATTCATCACCGGGACGTAGGAATACTTAGTGCTATAAAGGATTAGATCAAAGTATTTCATGCACTCATGGTGATGTTCATGTGATTAATCGTGAGTAGCTCACTTAAGTCTTCTGTCCTTCAATGATTATTTCCTATAGTGGATGCACACTTAAATGCAATAAAAGAAACAATCAAATGGAAATGAATTCAAATGACAAGAAATAAACTAATGGGAAAGCCAAATCACAATGAAAGAAAACTAACGAAAGGAAATCAAACAAATAGAAAATAAAACTCATTTCAAACTATGTGAATGAAATGAAATGTGAATGCAAGAACCCGACCTAAAACACACAAAGAAAACCACTCAAACTATAGGAAGAGGCAAGCTGAATTTAAAAGAAATCAATCAAACTGGAATCAAACACTATATGCAATCTAAAATCAAGATATTTCCGCAATCAAGTGCATCAGTCACAATGAGCAAGAATGGAAATAAATGAAAAGGAATGGGAAAGAATGACAATGTATAAATACAAGTTGGAAATAAATGGAATGTTTATGCAATGGAAAGAAATATCAACTCTATAAAAGAAGCTAAAAATAGGATGCTTATAAAAATGGTTAGTCATATATGAAATCAAAAGAGGAAAGGAAGGATAGGTACTCTTTGCAGACTGAGAGCTTCAATGTAAAACACAAGAATAAAAGAGTAATTGAGAAGAATATGAACTTCTGCAATTGATGAAAGATCTGTATTTAAAGCACAGTCAATTAAAAAAAATTTAATGTGTTGAATAAGTTGAGAGCAGGGCAAGTTCCTTGTGTGAACAATCAATAAAGTTGTGTAATTTAATGTGCATTCATCAATCAAGGAATGAGTAGATAAAGAGGGGACAATTATCTGTCATGAAATGTAATTTCAGTATGATTGGGAATTGATTCCACGCGTAGAGAATGAGGTAAAGAGAGGGGTTGATCTGCTCTTGCAATGACTAATTATATTGCATGATTAAATCTGCAATCAACGGGCAAATTGTGTTGAAGGAAAAAGAGCAAATATGGAAGAGAAAAGTTAAGTATATGCAGCGAATAAAACAACTCTATTTTTGTGTTTTCTTTTGTAAATGAATGCAAACAAGAATATGTTAACATACTCTATTTTATGATGTTTTGGATAGTAAGAAACCGACGGGTGAATTAAATGGTAGATTTGATGCGCAAATTGGATGGGAAATCAATGATGAAGGAGATAAATGCAATGAGGGACTGTCCATAGTCTATTCAGCCTAAAAACAAAGCATATGAAGAATACAAGGAAATATAAGCACACAAATGTGATAGGAGAGAATGTTAAATAAATTCAAAGCTCAATGTGATAATGTATTTAATTGGGAGGTTTACAATATGAGTTCTAATTAACATAACAATTTCAAAACTAAAATTGGGATTCAAGCCACACACTCCAAATTGTAAATGAAATTCTAACCTTTAAACAAATTGAACAATAAAAGAAAAATACATAAATGAAATGCTAACTAGTTAAGATATAAAGGACATCATTCTTACCAAGTTGAGGGGCCCTACCCAACAAGTAATTTGCTGCCAAAAGGATGTCAGTCCCCTTGAATGCACAAAACACCAATTCTTTATTCCATCAAACTCAGAAAATTATAAGTCTCTTACAATCTTGACATTGTCATGATGACACCTTAACATCCATTACAAAAGAATTACCATAATGATAATTGGGTTTCTCACCGCCTTATGAGGCTTATTTATACATGAATAATCATTGAGAAATGGATGGGACCGAATCCCAATGCCCAGATTTCAAATTTACAATTTTAGATAAAATCCTCAAAAATCTGGGTTTTATTGCTATTTGGGCAGATTCGAGTTAGGCCCCCACCCATATCTTCCAAACCAATTCTAATTTTGAAAAAATGCCAGTGTGTTACTCAATTTTCCATATTCTAGACAAAACCCATTTCATAGAATTTCTAGATCTGATCCCATATGCACGAAAATCGAGGCACAAGTTGGCAGTTTGAGATTTTTGCTAATTTTTGCAGAATCATTCCCCCTAAGTTGGAGGTCCACATGTGTGATCTGGTTGAATTCTACCTCACAAGTCCACATGTAAACGTGGCTCTGGTCAAAATCCATGTCCCTGATTTGCCTCTAGAATCTTTCCAAAATTTTGAATTATTTCTAGTACCGGATTAACATAGTTGGTACTGGATTAGAACAGTTGGTACCAGATTAGAACAGTTAGTACTAGAATATGGTAGGCAGGGTTTTAGTGCCGGATGAAAACAATCATGACTATGGGTACCAGACCAACGCGATGGTAGTACTAGATGGAGCTAGTGCCAGAATAAGTGCAATCTAGTACCGGATGAAGCTGGTACTGGAAGAGGCAGAGATATGGTACCAGATGCATGAAAAGGTAGTATCAGATGATTGCAGAGTATTGGATGACATGGAGTGTGAGTACCAGATGATTGTGTAGGTACCGGTTGACTGTAGAACTTTCTGGTACTAGATGACTTGGAGTATCGGATGACCTGCAATGCGAGTACCAAAACAGGAGCAATACAGGTACCAGAACATGGACAGTCCATATACCGGAACCTGAACAGTACAGAACATGTTTCTTGGACATAGAAACATAGGATTAAACCATCATCGACAAAACTATTGTATAATCATCCTTTTAATCACTAAAAATATGGAAAATTATGTATTAACCACATAGGGTGAATAACAAGAGATAATGGAGGTTTATGGTGTAATTAGCGATATATTATTGATGAAATGCATGGAGAAGGTGTAATGATGACTGCACTTGTATGGTGGAAAGTATGACAAAACTGGAGCTCAACATACCCCCAAACCCAAGGATTTGCATGTCCTCATGCAAACAAGGTGAAGAACTTATGATACTCTGCTTACAGATTTATGTGACATTGTTTCTTTTGTGTAGGTGTTAGTTCTTGTGGAATGACACTTTGGAAACTGCCACATTTTGATTTCAAACATAGAAACAAAATTATCATAAAAATGGAGGACAAGCAGTGGATGAGGTATCAGAGTGATGGTGAATGGTGTGCATATGGTGGTTGTATGAACTTGGACATCAATTTTAAGACCAATATTT
>ML785839.1:13009-24172 GCA_009831015.1 Picea engelmannii | reverse complement strand
TCTTTTGGAAGGGTGAATGGGGGAATATCTTTGAAAACCTTTTTACAGGATGGGATGGTATTGAGTTGGAAGATATTTTATAGATTGCCCATAAAAGATTGTTCGTATGAAAAATAGACTTATGTATTGAGATTAGTCGAAAAACATATCATGGTCAAACTTACTTAATTTGTGGTGGATGAGGCCATGAGAGAATGACCTAAAGGTGTCTCTAGTCCCCAAGTTCATCTTCTCCATATAAGATTGTGTTCCCTCACAAGTAGAAGTTTCATTTACTCTCATGCTACTATTTGATAAGAATGCTTGAATACCAAGTTCTGAAAGGAAACTAGGATGTACAAGTTACCTATGGGTATCATTATGCAAACCTTAAATATTTTGTAAATCCCCATAATATTTTAAAGATTAGGCTTATGAGAAACTGTTATTATTAATAGTCAGAAATCTGTATGTAATAATAAGAAGAAATATCTTAAGTTGTTTTGGTTTTTGATGTTAGATTACCAATATTATCTTCATCTCATTTCATTTTTTTTTTTTTGAAAAGAAACATGAAAAGATGCTGCATCTATTTAGAACTAGGTTAACTAACATGCAAATTTTACTCTATCCTACCTAAGAACGAGAAATTATATTTGACGTGTAAGAATATTTCCAATTTAACCATGTGTGTAACAGGTGTAGAAACACATTTATACTCGGGTTTGAAAGATAAGCTTTAATGTATACCAGAATATGGAGAACTAGCTGCTTTGATGATGATGTGAAGAGTTGTTGAAGAAGAGAGTGGTGCTTCAATCTTGTTGTTCTCTGGAACCAATGTTCAATGTAATCTTCATGTTCTTGGTTCACTTCCTCATTTAGACCACTCTGCATGTCTTCCTCTATCATGTGACGCAGATCATCTTCTTTTAGAAGGTTTGTCTCCTGGATGCATACTGGATCTGGCGATATGCATGTCAAGAACTCCTCGATATCGGTTTCTAATGGTGGCTCTCCATAGAATGTGGTCCATTATTCTTTATTCTCTCCTATAGGAAAAGGATTTTAGATCTTCTTGTGGATGTAGCTCATGGAACTCTTCTTCTTCTATCACTTTCAGAGAGGCAGATAGGTTCTTGACTACTGTCAAGATTTGATCTTCCTGAGAGGCAGAGATCTCAACTGCTGCTAGGATTTGAGAGAGTTTTGTTAAAATCTTGATCATCTTTGAGCTCTTGTCATTGGTTGATGGGTCCTGTTTCACACATGGATTAGTGTAGAGGGGGGTTCTTACAGTGCCCAACAACTTTTTAAAAACCCTAAAGAAATAAAAAGAAGCAAACTAAAAGAATAATGTAAGCAAACCAATTATATACTCGAAGCACCACCGTGATACCAGGACCCTGCTATCACTAAGTTATCTGTTCACACAAGTTAGCTTCTCTTCTCATATATATAAAAAATGGCTAATGCTAATAAAACACAAATTTTAACTACTAAAAGGAAGAGGACAACTTAACTTTGGAGTAACCCTACTAAAGTAAATGCATGGGATCTTCCCTCAAGTCTTACCATCCTCTCTCTACCCTTAGGTTGTCCTTAAAAGCACACAAGACTTGCATGAAAAGAAACACACTTGCATGAAAGGAACACTCAAGGCTTTGGAGAAATAAAAGAAACCTACTTATGCTCTAATCCCTTTAGCACCTTCCTGATAACGACGCCAAAATGTTGGGGCTAAATATATGCACTATTAATTCCCAAATTTAATTATCAACCGAGGCTCGTAAGATTTGAGGTGCAGGCTCAGGAAACGCAGGATTAGAGCCTAGTCTAACCTAACCTAAAGTCGACAGGACAATCTTCAAATCCACACTACAAAAAATTAACACTAAGGATTCATCACCGGGATGTAGGAATACTTAGTGCTATAAAGGCTTAGATCATAGTCTTTCATGCACTCATGGTGATGTTCATGTGATTAATCATGGGTAGCTCACTTAAGTCTTCTGTCCTTCAATGATTATTTCCTATAGTGGATGCACACTTAAATTCAATAAAATAAACAATCAAACGGAAATGAATTCAAATGACAAGAAATAAACTAATGGGAAAGCCAAATCACAATGAAAGAAAACTAACGAAAGGAAATCAAACAAATAGAAAATAAAACTTATTTCAAAGTATGTGAATGAAATGAAATGTGAATGCAAGAACCCAACCTAAAACACACAAAGAAAACCACTCAAACTATAGGAAGAGGCAAGATGAATTTAAAAGAAATCAATCAAACTGGAATCAAACACTATATGCAATCTAAAATCAAGATATTTCCRCAATCAAGTGCATCAGTCACAATGAGCAAGCATGGAAAGAAACGAAAAGGAATGGGAAAGAATGACAATGTAGAAATACAAATTGGAAATAAATGGAATGTTTATGCAATGGAAAGAAATATCAACTCTGTAAAAGAAGCTAAAAATAGGATGCTTATAAAAATGGTTAGTCATATATGAAATCAAAAGAGGAAAAGAAGGATAGGTACTCTTTGCAGACTGAGAGATTCAATGTAAAACACAAGAATCAAAGAGTAATTGAGAAGAATATGAACTTCTGCAATTGACGAAAGATATTTATTTAAAGCATAGTCAATTAAACAAAAGTTAATGTGTTGAATAAGTTGAGAGAAGGGCAAGCTCCTTGTGTGAACAATCAATAAAGTTGTGTAATTTAATGTGCATTCATCAATCAAGGAATGAGTAAATAAAGAGAGAGGACAATTATCTATCATGAAATGTAATTGCAGTGTGATTGTGCATTGATTCCATGCGTAGAGAATGAGGTAAAGAGAGGGGTCGATCTTCTATTGCAATGACTAATTATATTGCATGTTTAAATCTGCAATCAATGGGCAAATTGTGTTGAAGGAAAAAGAGAAAATATGGAAGAGAAAAGTTAAGTATATGCAGAGAATAAAACAACTCTATTTTTGTGTTTTATTTTGTAAATGAATGCAAACAAGAATATGTTAACATACTCTATTTTGTGATGTTTTAGAGAGTAAGAAACTAACAGGTGAATTGAATGGTATATTTGATGCGCAAATTGGATGGAAAATCAATGATGAAGGAGATAAATGCAACGAGGGATTGTCCATAGTCTATCTAGCCTAAAAACAGAGCATATGAAGAATACACAGAAATATAAGCACGCAAATGTGATAGGAGAGAATGTTAAATAAATTCAAAGCTCAATGTGATAATGTATTCAATTGGTAGGTTTACAATATGAGTTCTAATTAACATAATAATTGCAAAACTAAAATTGGGATTCAAACCACACACTCCAAACTGCAAATGAAATTCTAACCTTTAAATAAATTGAACAATAAAAGAAAAATACATAAATGAAATGCTAACTAGTTAAGATACAAAGGGAAGCATTCTTACCAAGTTGAGGGGCCCTACCCAATAGGTAATTTTCTGCCAAAAAGATGTCAATCCCCTTGAATGCACAAAACACCAATTCTTTATTCCATCAAACTCAAAAAATTACAAGTCTCTTACAATCTTGACATTGTCATGATGACACCTTAACATCCATTACAAAAGAATTCCCATAATGATAATTGGATTTCTCATAGCCCTATGAGGCTTATTTATACATGAATAATCATTTAGAAATGGATGGGACCGAATCCCAATGCTTAGATTTCAAATTTACAATTTTAGATAAAATCCTCAAAAATCTGGGTTTTATTGCTATTTAGGCAGATTCGAGTTAGGCCCCCACCCATATCTTCCAAACCAATTCTAATTTTGAAAAACTGCCTGCCTGTTACTCAATTTTTCATATTCTAGACAAAACCCATTTCGTAGAATTTGTAGATCTGATTCCATATGCACGAAAATAGAGGCACAAGTTGGAAGTTTGAGATTTTTGCTAATTTTTGCAGAATCATTCCCCCTGAGCTGGAGGTCCACACGTATGATATGGGTGAATTCTATCTCATGGGTCCACATGTAAACGTGGCTCAGGTCAAAACCCATGTCCCTGATTTGCCTCTAGAATCTTTCCAAAATTTTGAATTATTGCTAGTACCGGATTAGCATAGTTGGTACTGGATTAGAACAGTTGGTACCGGATTAGAACAATTAGTACTAGAATCTTGTAGGCAGGGGTTTAGTACTAGTTGAAAACAAGCATGACTATGGGTACTAGACTAACACGATGGTAGTACCGGACGGAGCTAGTACCATAATAGGTACAATCTAGTATCAGATGAAGTTGGTATCGGAAGAGGCAGAGAGCTGGTATCAGATGAACACAAAGGTAGTATCAGATGATTGTAGGGTATTGGATGACATGGAGTGTGGGTATCGGATGATTGTGAAGTTACCGGTTGACTGTAGAACCTTCTGGTACCGGATGACTTGGAGTATCGGATGACCTGCAATGTGGGTACCGGAACAGGAACAATACATGTACTAGAACATGGACAATGCATATACCGGAACCTGAAAAATACATAACATGTTTCTTGGACATAGAAACATAGGATTAAATCATCATCGACAAAACTATTATATAATCATCCTTTTAATCACTAAAAATATGGAAAATTATGTATTAACCACATAGGATGAATAACAAGAGATAATGGAGGTTTATGGTGTAATTAGTGATATATTATTGATGAAATGCGTGGAGAAGGTGTAATGATGACTGTACTTGTATGGCGGAAAGTATGACAAAACTAGAGCTTAATAATGCCCACAATATTGTTGGTATTTTGAGGTCCCAATCATCCCTGTTGACATTACAAATATTTGTCAGTGAATTTTCAAGGATTTTGTTAAATGCTTCTACTGTTCCATTTGCCTGTGGGTCATATGGAGTGATATTTTGATGATGGACTTCAAATTATTCAGTCATAGCCTTAATAATGTTGTTAATGAAGTGAGTTTCTTGGTCACTCATCAAAATTCTTGGGCAACCAAATCTAGTGATTACTTGTTCAAATAGAAAATGTGTTGTTGTTTCTGTGCTGCAATCTTTGACTAGTGCTACTTCCACCCATCTTGTTAGGTATTTTGTCGTGGTGATAATGTACCTTTCTCTTGTCCTCTTTGCTGGTGGGTTAATTGGTCCCACAAAGTCTATTTTCCATTTTTTGAATACCTGCAACATTACCTATGGTCACAATGGCATCTTTTCCCTTCTATTGGGTTTACCAACCCTTTGACAGACGTCGCATATCTGGAAATATTCTTTCAAATCTCTGTGAATGGTCGGACACCATAGTCTTGTGCGCAATATATTTTGTGTGGTATATTTTCCTGCGTAATGTCCTCCTGCTATTCCCTCATGGGATTCTACTAAAACCCTTGATCTTTCATGTTCTAGCACATATCTTTGCAAGATGCTATCTGCACCCATTTTGTATAAGTGTCATGTGATCAACTGATAGTCTACATCCTGGACTGCTGGGTTCTTCTGCTACGTGGTGTTATATTCCTATGGTTCGGTACCTGTACTCAATTAATGAATGATATCTGCAAAGTATTCATCAACGATATGGACTGAAAATAACTGTGCATCCGAAAATTTGTCCTCTAAATTTGTAGGTTCTTCTCTATTCGTGACCCTTGGTAGGTGGTCAGGTCCTGCATTCAACTTTCCTGGCTTGACTATTACTTCAAAATCAAACTCTTGAAACATTAGTAACCATCGACAGATTCTCCCCCCCAACACTTGCTTGTTGACTAGGTATTTAAGGGCTGATTGATCTCTGAACATCTTAAAATGTTTTCCCAGTAAGTAGTGTCTGAACTTCTGTAGTGCGTAGACCATATCTAGGCCTTCCCTCTCTGTAGTGTTATAGTTCTTTTCGGATTCTGATAGTTTTATTCTCGCGAATGCTATAGGATGATCCAAATATCCTACTCCTGGTTGTGCCAAAATAGTTCCAAGTGCTATGGCTGATGCATATACATGTACATGGAATGTCTTCTCCTAGTCTGGAAATACTAGTATTAGCATTGTTACCATATTTTATTTCAGTGTATCCAGATCGTGTTGACAATCTTCATTCCACTGAAACTTTGTATCTTTCCTTAACAATTTCTCCATTGGCACAGTAATCTGCGCATACCCTTTGATGAACTTTCTGTAGTGTCCTATGTGTCCCAATGTCACTCTTAGTTGATGGACTATCTTTGGTGGTGGAAAGTTAACAATTACTGCAATCTTTGCAAGATCTACTAGTAAGCCTTGTTTTCATACTATATGGCGCAATAGTATCCCAAACGGTGTTCCAAAGATACATTTCTTGATGTTTAGGGATATCTGACATTGCCTGCATATTTATAACATTAGCCGCAAGACCTCTACATGGTCTTTCATCAGACTATAGACTGTCCAATCATCCAAGTATACCTCTAGAAACTGGTGGATAAAATCCTTAAATGCAACGATGACTACTTTGGAAAATATTGCTGGTGCATTCTTTAGTCCAAACAACATGACTGTGTACTAGTAGGATCTCCATTCTGTAGAAAATGTGGTCTTGTATCTATCTTCCTGTGCTATCTTGATCTGTTGGTAGCCTCAGAATCCATCAGTAAATGAGTAAACTTCATGTCCTCCTACATTCTCCAACACTTCATCCGTCAAAGGTGTAGGGTATGGGTCATGTAGGCATGCATCATTCAACTTCCTCAAGTCGACATATATTCTTATCCGGCCTTGTTTTTTCTCCTGAACTACCATCAAACTTATCCATTCTGACTCTTCTACAGGTTCTATGATTCTGTCTTCGAGCATTCTATCGATATCATCTTTAACTTTCTGCTTATATATCAGGTTTAGTCTGTATGGTCGCTATATGATTGGTCTTGTTTTAGCTCTGAGTGGTATCTTCATTTATCCTAACTCTCTTGCTATGCCCTTCATTTATGTAAATGTTGTGGGGAATAGATAGTTTTTCTCACGCAGTAACTCTGTTATGCTTTCTACTGTTTGCTCATCCCAGTAGTATCCAATGCTATCCATTTTGGGATTCTCAACTGTCCCAATGTTGAATTTCTTCACCTTGATCGATGCAAAAATTACTTTTGATTCTAGAGGTGGACCCTCCACTTCTCTTTCGCCTTATGCTTCCTCGATATGAATATTGCATGGATCGTCATCATCGGGTGCTTCTTCCTGCACATGGTAGCATGAAAACAATTTTTTTACTGTATGTCTGTTCCACTGTTGTTACTCTATTATAAGTTCGAATTCTGGTTCCTTGATGAATATCACCCCTCTTATATGCTTAAGTTCTGCATCTATGTTGGGGTTCTCATGCTCGAATGAGAAAGTGACTGTAAAATTATGTTGTAGTATTGTCTAGCTCAAAGTTCCTCTACGCAGTTCCTGATATGTGTACCAGTTTGTTGGAATTCCTTCTAAGGTGTGTACAAAATGATGATGCCATTCCTCTAGGGGTGTCATTTTCCACAACGCTCTACACTTCTCCAAGTTTTCCACTAGTGCCCCTTGTCCAACGTACTTCTATTTTTGGTTTCTTCTTTGTTCTGTGCCAAACCTTATGCGTAGTAACCACTTACATTGGTACCAATCCTTGATTGTTTCCTTGTGTGTGCCCCACCATCTTGTGGGTGTGGCCTTGAGTTCTATATCAAGTGATAAGAGTCTTTGGTTTTCTAACACTTCATCCTTGTATTGTGTCAAGAATACTTCTAGATCATTTAATCCATGGAAATTGGGTGGTTCCCTTATCTTTATGCCTACCCATATTACTGCGCTGTCTATTCTTGCACACCTTCTTGTGGAAACTTTATGTAGCCTTTGTTGCCAGTTCTCTAAACCTGTATCTGAGTCTGTCGCACATGAAGTAATTCTCTGCCAACTGAGTATCCCATCTGCAGTTGGGTTTACGTAATCCTCATCGCACGCAGTTTTTCTATACAACTGGATAATTTCCTCTAAGTCTAAGCAAGTCGGTTCTACAAACATTTCCCCTTCTAATGGGTATAATGGAGCGATGACCCTGTATTCTCCTGACTCAAATGTGATTTTTTGTGTCTTTAGATTGATTATGGCCTAGTTATAAAAATCCCAATCCAAGACAAGGAATGATGGATCTGGTGTTGTGTCATCTACTATTTCAATCACTTCGAAGTCTACCTTAGTGCACACTCCATCCAGATATACTGTCACTCCTTTCAGTCTGCCAATTAGCGGAACTCTGTGTTGGTTCGCTAGTTTCAACTAAACATGTGAATATCCTAATGTGGGTTGTCCCATACATTGCCATCTCTTCTTTGGTAATACATTGACTTCAGATCCTAGATCTAGTATGATATCTACTATGTTGAAATCTTCGATGTTAGTATTCAGCCTGAACTCCCTACTTATTCTTCTCCTTGTATGTAGGTGAATGACTGTTTTTTGTTCTAATTTTCCTTCTGTCTCTATGCTACATCTTTCTACTATATTTTGCAATATCTTGACAGTGGATGGATCATTCACTATTGTTACACATGATTGCAAAAAGCCTTTTATTGTACTTACTTGTCCTAGGGACTGCATTTCTTTGGTATGATCTAATGATGGAGGCATCTCATACTCTGGCTCTCCCTTTATATGCTACGCAATTGAAGTTGACGCGGTGTGTTTCTTCATGAGTTCTTGTCTGGATTCCTGAAATATTTCCTTCTCGTTCTACGCATCGAACTGTCTCCTTGGTTCGACATTCTTTTTCACCCACTAGTGTTGTACTGGCTCTTGTCGGACTGCGTCGTTTCCAGTTTTGTCTCCTCTGTGCGTAGCTATGTTGATGTTTCGTCCTTCATCCCTTGCTTTAGATGAAATCCATTGAACGTTCTGATTGATCTGATTCCTCTTTTCTTGGATCTTTCCTAGTAACGTAGGACATTCTTCCATGTCATGATCCGATGCGCGACAATACATACAAGTTGCTAGTGGAAGTGGATATTCTCTTGCATAATGTCCCAGGTTTTGATAGTTGTGACATACCACTAGTCCTCTACCTCTTCCAAAACCTCCTCTTGCTCATCCTCCACCTTTGTATCTAGCTCAATCTCCTCTTGGCGTGTTATATGGAGGTGCATGATTGTAATATGTGTTATTGTACTAAGGTTGCGTTGTGTTGTACTATGGTTGCATGGTATTATAATGTTGTTGCGCAGTATTATACTACTGCTGCACAATATTTTATGGGGATGAAACTTGGTTAAACTGTGGTGTGGCTTGACCAGTCATCATTTCTTCCTGCACTCTATATGCATCTGATGTCCTCTCTCGCATCAAATCCATAGTTCTACAATCTTTGTCATCGTGTCCCACTGAATTGCAAAAGTTGAAATATGAACTCTTTGGGATTGTCTGGTATTTCTGCATCATTGGGAAATGATATGGATCTTGGCCTGGTTTCTTACATATCTCGCACCATAGTCCTCCTATTGGTAATGAATTTGGCATTCCTGATGCCATAGACTGCGTGAATGTTGGACATTCATTCTTTTGGTGTCCTTCCTTCCTGTATGTGGTACACCAAGTGACTTCTCATTTGTCCTTACTTTTGTTCTAGTTTAGCTGGAATGTTAAGTTCTTCAAATCCTCCTTCAACTCTTCGATGGCTGGATCCATCTGTTGATATTGGCTTTCTTCTAGTTGTAGAGCCCTAAGCCTCTGCCTGTGTATGAAACTTATGTTGTCGCAATGGATATATTAAGTGTGGTAGAAGTGAATTGATGAATAGGTGCCTGTGTTGCATATCAGTCATGCGGTATTTCAACTTTCCTTTCATTCGCTTGAATCTGTGGTCAATATCCCATACATATTCTCCTAGTTCTGTATAATTTCTATCATCTTGTTCATGTACTGATCCTCTAAAATTGGCTTTTGAAACTCATTTATCAACAATTTCTTGATGTCCGCAATTGTTCTGGTTGTCCTTGGTGGATTGTTTGTAGCCAAAATCATATACCAATCTAGTGTGTGATCCCTTAGTGTAATCGCTAATTGTGCAAGTTTAGTATCTTCATCTGTGATCTATTTTTCTTCCCAAATATATTCATAGATTGTTATAACCCTAAATTGCACCACACATGCTTACCTAGCATCAAGCCAACTCATATCTCTTCTTTGCCAAAACTCTGCTGAACAACTCTTTGAAAACCCTCTTGTGTAAAGGCCCACGTGCCCTAACCCATTACTGCACATGTGTACATGCTGGCTGACTCACAACAACCCACATGTACCTACAAAAGCACGGAAAAAGAAAAGTTGCCGATGGAACAAAAATCTATGGGTGAGTTAACTGAAACTCCCAGCCAAGCATGGCCGAGGGTTTGTCCAAAAACCTAGCTCCTTCTAGCCTATAAAACAAGGGGTAGGGGTACCATTTGGAAGAGGAAAAAATATAGCAAAGAAACTATGCCCATTTACGTATTCCATTGTCCCAACCCTTTAGCCTTTCCTCATGCCAAAGGAGATTTAACGCAAAGCAGTTGAAGGACAAAAGAAGAGGAGCCCAGGATCAGGTTCAAGGAGCGGTGGCCGGTCTCAACTTTTGTAAGTTGACTCACTTTAAGTAATAAAGAGAATGCTTTTACCGTCCCAATTCATGAACTGTCTATGGTTTGATTAGTTTATTTTTGATTTCTAACCCTTGAGTATATAAGTAGCATGCATGCATAGTTGTTGTTTGTCTTGAGTGCAAGTCATCTTTGGAAGGAGCATTGCGAACAAGTAGTCAAGCACAACGGAGGATCGACATCGAACGCCGGTAATAAGGTAGGTGGTCCTTTCCATGCATTTACTGAGAAAAGGGGATTTAAATCTTAGGATGTAGGTAAAAAGTAGTTTCTATTCGGTCAAATCTGCATGCAAAGTCTGAACTCTATTTGCTAGTCCGTAGGGTGTTTTTCCCAACAACAGAATTGGCGACCGTACTGGGGAGAATAATCTTTAGGGTTCCTGGAATTATTTAATTTTTTGGGTAGTTTAAAGACTAGGTTTTTTTTTTTTCCTTGCCTGTCTTTTCTTTTTGTTTCTGTAAGGTCTAAGCTAGCAGGGAGTCTGGTTTTCCATACCAGCTTTCCCTGACTTTTTCTTCACTGTATTTTTCAGGACACACAGAGGTACACG
>ML785839.1:0-12909 GCA_009831015.1 Picea engelmannii | reverse complement strand
CGTTTGAAGTTTTGTTTATGGTTGTAATGTTATTTGCTTTTCAGTTCTTAGGTAGATTTTATTTTGTTTGGTTTTCTATTCTCTGTTAACCCATTTTGATCCACAGCAAACCTGTTCTGCCTTGCTGAGCCCAACAGGGCATGCTAGTGCTCCCATTCTTGCTCATCCGACGACGATTCGAGCACGAACAGTGTGTACTTCCGACGTTTGGGTAGGGGGAGCAGCCAAAGCGGTAGTTTGGCTGGCCACTGTGTGTTGTATGGATAACTATTGCAATTGTTTTGTCAATTTCTCAGCGGGCTTGGTTTGTGATGAACCAACAATACCATTGGCATGTGGTCCAGCTCTCTGTCTAGTTTTATCTAGTATCGAACGTGGCGCATCTAGCAAGATGTTGTATAATAAACTATATTGAGAGTAGATGAGCTCAAACTATTGAGCCCTCATGATGGCATCTTCCTCAGAGAAAACTCTGGATGTCGCGACATCTTTGGATAACTATGGGACCAAAGACTTAAGGAACCACTCAAGTAGGAATGTTGGTGGGACTGGTACCTTGATTAAACTCGTCCGGTGTCTCCACTCTCGGATATGATCAGAGATATGGTTCGTTGTTGTCTGTTCAAAATTGGCGAGCAGCTCTGTGCCAGCATTGTATCTCACAGGTAACTGGAAATGGTTAAGGAAGGCCATCGCCGGTTCGCCAAAAGAAGAGTATCTGGAGTGATCGAGCTCGATGTACCATTTCACGGCACTCCTAATAAGAGTGCATTGAAACAATCGCAACTGTATGGAGTCATCTTTCAAGGAGTTAGATGAACAACAAATATGAAAGGTAGTCACATGATCACCTAGATCTTCATTAGGCTTGGCCTCAAACTTTGGAATGTCCGAAGGCAACTTCGTCGGCATAGGAGGCCAACGTGGATCGTGACAAATAGGATCATTTAACAACCTTGTCAAATCTGGCAAGTGTAAAGTCGCCAGGAATGGTAGTTTGGGTTGTTGTTGATAACCTGGGAAAAAGGGTCCTGGAGTTTGATTGGCACTAGGTTGCCAAGAAAAGTTTGGTTGCTGGCCTGGATTCTGATAGAAACCATGGCCCTGACCAATGTAAGGATTTTTCTTCTGTGGAGACATCATAGGCTGATTTCCCAAAAAGGACATAGAGTGTTGGGCATGCATTGTATTCGAAGGACTTTGGGAAGGATTACCCCATTCCGGTCCTGCGGGGAGAGCCATAGTAGTCTGTCCGGGGTTCCATTGACTGTGGAAATAATTACCCCAGAACGACATTCCAGAGGAGGGAACAGATCCTTGTCCTGAATTCCAAGGTCCTACTATGTGTTCCCCCTATGCAGGAATAGTACACTGCGCAGGAGTAGATTGTCCAAAAATGGGGTTGCCCCTAGTCGGGAAAGCGGCTGACGAGAAAGTGTTTTTACCAAATGTTTCGTTCCAATAAAATGGTGTCGAACCTACTGGCATACTGTGCGAAGGTGGTCCCTGACTCCCCGCTCAAAATAAACTATTGTGTGTAGGTTGCTTGGTGGATTGTTGATGCGGACCACCAAGCGAAGGGGACGAAGGAGGGATATGACCTCCTGCGTAAGGAAAAGCATTAAAAGGGACAGGAGTGCCCCCAAGGTGAACTTGCAGAGGAGCACTAGAGCTCCCTACCCCCAGACCCAAAGTCTGTAAAGTGAAGTAGGTTAGTACAGGACTTGTACCCGAACTAGGCATATCGTATGAGAACGGAGGGCCTATCGCACTAGGTGTGAAGGGGGTTGTGGCCGCCGCCATAGACGGGTTCGGTCCACTGTGCGACATAGTTGCTACCGAGACCATGCTGGCTCGGACTGATGATGGTAGGTTAGGAGATGACTCTCGTGTGGTGGCAACTGTGGTGGGAATTGACGAATTCCCAGAAGGAGTAACAACATTTGTTTCCATTGCTGTGTGAGGCACTGTCTAGCGTTCATGAAATTGGATTGGTATAATAAACGGTGCCAAGATATCAGTGGTTGGGGTTTCAACCAAGCCAAGACTGGTTGCTTCAAGGTCCAAAATGGTTTATTCCTCTGGGAGTTGTTCAGGCACAAAGGTTTGTAACCCGGTCGCTTCAAAAGACCCTTGTTGGTCTAGCTTACACCTTAATGGTGGCGGGGATGGCTCTAGTGTAACCGGCGGTAGGCCAAGAAGCCTTCATGAATGGCGGAGCTTTGGATCCTCCACTGTGTGAGAAGATCCAATACACACTAAGGTATTCTAAACGTTCAAAAGTAACACACACTAAAAAAGAAGCCCCTAAGAGATAAGACAAGCAATCACTAAACTATTTGGAAGAACAGTTACAACAACCAACACTAGAGAAACTTACTGGTGCAAGTGAAACTCGAACACGGAAGCACCCTCCGGGTATACTCTGCAAAGCATGGCCCGATGTTTGTCCTAGGTACCATGGTATACCCCCGCAGTCACCTGTGTATGTCCCTAAAAATATTGGCAACAAGGTTGCCAGCACGTGAACAGTCACCAGGCGGGTACAGTCGAAAGTCGGGTAGACCACAATGAGTAGGGTATCAAGCCCGAAACCTGTCAAGGGTATCGAGAGAAAATGGTCTGGAAGACAACTGAGGACCTCGAATAGATTCGAGACCCACGAAGCCCCATGGAAAATGCAAATGATGGAATCCCAAAACAAGCCCTCTATATGTGTTCTCCACTACGATTGGTCCGGCTTTGGAGGGGTTATCTCCGCTACCTTTCCACACGCGACCTTGTGTTTATCCCCTATGTTAGAGGGGGGTCCCGGATAACTTCCACGAAACTGGACTTAGACACTCCCTATCTCAGACTCCAATGTTTGGTTTTGAATGGCCTTGAAGAGTTTCCTCTCCAACCTAATCCAAGGCCCTAGTCCTGAACTAGTTTGTGAACCCTACAAACATAAAAGTATAGTAGATTTTAAAATTATCATTGCTTTATGGATTTGTCTTACGTCGAGGGGTATGAGGGTGAAACTAATTATGTGTAAAAGACAAAAACAAAAAATAATGAAAAAGCTGGAAACAAAAAACTTTTACTAAATGCATAATTTCAACAACTTTTTACAAAGAAAGATTTTTTTAATTTTTCTAAGATTGTGGACAACAATATCAAAGGAATTTCACTCGAATACAAGCTACTTATGATCTAAGTGAACTGCAAAAACTTACGAAATAAAATACTTTTCCATAGCTAATGATGCAGAAACACACTCTTCAACCAAAGACGAAAATGAAAAGAGATTTTGTTTTTATTTAAGTGCTAGTAAAGCAAGAAAGGGAAAATACTGACAAGCAAAAAACCAGGAAAAACAATTATGGCTTAAAGCACAGATCGCAAAGAATCAGATTAAAGAATCACACAATGGAAATTGTAAAAACAATGACTCTCATGCTTGTCTAAAAACCATAAGAAAACAAACAAAAAAATTATTTTTTCTGTCGACTTTTGACTGAGAAAAATCATGCTAAGGGTAAGATGAAGCCTAAGCTACTGACTATTCAAACATAGATTCAAACACCTGAGAGGAATACTTCTTATCAAAGGAGGGGATGACTGCCCCACCCTAAACAAAAAGTAGCATGTACAAGCATGCGACTGTCACTCAAACAGCACGCATGTTGAACAAAGACAGAGGGCGTGTACACGTGGTCTGACCTTGTACAGGTCGTGTGTATATCTAAACTCTAAGGAAAAATATGAAAACAGATAGACTAGACCAGGAAGAGGCCTCTGGTATTGATAACTAGGATCCCTTGAAGGCTTAGATACTCTTTCTAACAAAAAAACAAATAATGCAAGGAAAAATAATAAGGCAAAAAAAAATCTAGCAAACAAGACTCAGACAGAATTCGAGAAAACCCCCTAAGAATGTGTGATTCTGACAGGGAAGAGGAGGAATGCCTCTAAGGTTCTCTGAACTCCTACATGCTACTACTATCTCTACAGCTAGCGTTCACACGCAGACTGTGAGAGGATAGGGCGTAGGTACACGCATTCAGGCCTTATGCAAGCCGCGTGTACCTCTGTGTGTCCTGAAAAATACAGTGAAGAAAAAGTCAGGGAAAGCTGGTATGGAAAACCAGACTCCCTGCTAGCTTAGACCTTACAGAAACAAAAAGAAAAGACAGGCAAGGAAAAAAAAAAAACCTAGTCTTTAAACTACCCAAAAAATTAAATAATTCCAGGAACCCTAAAGATTATTCTCCCCAGTACGGTCGCCAATTCTGTTGTTGGGAAAAACACCCTACGGACTAGCAAATAGAGTTCAGACTTTGCATGCAGATTTGACCGAATAGAAACTACTTTTTACCTACATCCTAAGATTTAAATCCCCTTTTCTCAGTAAATGCATGGAAAGGACCACCTACCTTATTACCGGCGTTCGATGTCGATCCTCCGTTGTGCTTGACTACTTGTTCGCAATGCTCCTTCCAAAGATGACTTGCACTCAAGACAAACAACAACTATGCATGCATGCTACTTATATACTCAAGGGTTAGAAATCAAAAATAAACTAATCAAACCATAGACAGTTCATGAATTGGGACGGTAAAAGCATTCTCTTTATTACTTAAAGTGAGTCAACTTACAAAAGTTGAGACCGGCCACCGCTCCTTGAACCTGATCCTGGGCTCCTCTTCTTTTGTCCTTCAACTGCTTTGCGTTAAATCTCCTTTGGCATGAGGAAAGGCTAAAGGGTTGGGACAATGGAATACGTAAATGGGCATAGTTTCTTTGCTATATTTTTTCCTCTTCCAAATGGTACCCCTACCCCTTGTTTTATAGGCTAGAAGGAGCTAGGTTTTTGGACAAACCCTCGGCCATGCTTGGCTGGGAGTTTCAGTTAACTCACCCATAGATTTTTGTTCCATCGGCAACTTTTCTTTTTCCGTGCTTTTGTAGGTACATGTGGGTTGTTGTGAGTCAGCCAGCATGTACACATGTGCAGTAATGGGTTAGGGCACGTGGGCCTTTACACAAGAGGGTTTTCAAAGAGTTGTTCAGCAGAGTTTTGGCAAAGAAGAGATATGAGTTGGCTTGATGCTAGGTAAGCATGTGTGGTGCAATTTAGGGTTATAACAATCTATGAATATATTTGGGAAGAAAAATAGATCACAGATGAAGATACTAAACTTGCACAATTAGCGATTACACTAAGGGATCACACACTAGATTGGTATATGATTTTGGCTACAAACAATCCACCAAGGACAACCAGAACAATTGCGGACATCAAGAAATTGTTGATAAATGAGTTTCAAAAGCCAATTTTAGAGGATCAGTACATGAACAAGATGATAGAAATTATACAGAACTAGGAGAATATGTATGGGATATTGACCACAGATTCAAGCGAATGAAAGGAAAGTTGAAATACCGCATGACTGATATGCAACACAGGCACCTATTCATCAATTCACTTCTACCACACTTAATATATCCATTGCGACAACATAAGTTTCATACACAGGCAGAGGCTTAGGGCTCTACAACTAGAAGAAAGCCAATATCAACAGATGGATCCAGCCATCGAAGAGTTGAAGGAGGATTTGAAGAACTTAACATTCCAGCTAAACTAGAACAAAAGTAAGGACAAATGAGAAGTCACTTGGTGTACCACATACAGGAAGGAAGGACACCAAAAGAATGAATGTCCAACATTCACGCAGTCTATGGCATCAGGAATGCCAAATTCATTACCAATAGGAGGACTATGGTGCGAGATATGTAAGAAACCAGGCCAAGATCCATATCATTTCCCAATGATGCAGAAATACCAGACAATCCCAAAGAGTTCATATTTCAACTTTTGCAATTCAGTGGGACACGATGACAAAGATTGTAGAACTATGGATTTGATGCGAGAGAGGACATCAGATGCATATAGAGTGCAGGAAGAAATGATGACTGGTCAAGCCACACCACAGTTTAACCAAGTTTCATCCCCATAAAATATTGTGCAGCAGTAGTATAATACTGCGCAACAACATTATAATACCATGCAACCATAGTACAACACAACGCAACCTTAGTACAATAACACATATTACAATCATGCACCTCCATATAACACGCCAAGAGGAGATTGAGCTAGATACAAAGGTGGAGGATGAGCAAGAGGAGGTTTTGGAAGAGGTAGAGGACTAGTGGTATGTCACAACTATCAAAACCTGGGACATTATGCAAGAGAATATCCACTTCCACTAGCAACTTGTATGTATTGTCGCGCATCGGATCATGACATGGAAGAATGTCCTACGTTACTAGGAAAGATCCAAGAAAAGAGGAATCAGATCAATCAGAACGTTCAATGGATTTCATCTAAAGCAAGGGATGAAGGACGAAACATCAACATAGCTACGCACAGAGGAGACAAAACTGGAAACGACGCAGTCCGACAAGAGCCAGTACAACACTAGTGGGTGAAAAAGAATGTCGAACCAAGGAGACAGTTCGATGCGTAGAACGAGAAGGAAATATTTCAGGAATCCAGACAAGAACTCATGAAGAAACACACCGCGTCAACTTCAATTGCGTAGCATATAAAGGGAGAGCCAGAGTATGAGATGCCTCCATCATTAGATCATACCAAAGAAATGCAGTCCCTAGGACAAGTAAGTACAATAAAAGGCTTTTTGCAATCATGTGTAACAATAGTGAATGATCCATCCACTGTCAAGATATTGCAAAATATAGTAGAAAGATGTAGCATAGAGACAGAAGGAAAATTAGAACAAAAAACAGTCATTCACCTACATACAAGGAGAAGAATAAGTAGGGAGTTCAGGCTGAATACTAACATCGAAGATTTCAACATAGTAGATATCATACTAGATCTAGGATCTGAAGTCAATGTATTACCAAAGAAGAGATGGCAATGTATGGGACAACCCACATTAGGATATTCACATGTTTAGTTGAAACTAGCGAACCAACACAGAGTTCCGCTAATTGGCAGACTGAAAGGAGTGACAGTATATCTGGATGGAGTGTGCACTAAGGTAGACTTCGAAGTGATTGAAATAGTAGATGACACAACACCAGATCCATCATTCCTTGTCTTGGATTGGGATTTTTATAACTAGGCCATAATCAATCTAAAGACACAAAAAATCACATTTGAGTCAGGAGAATACAGGGTCATCGCTCCATTATACCCATTAGAAGGGGAAATGTTTGTAGAACCGACTTGCTTAGACTTAGAGGAAATTATCCAGTTGTATAGAAAAACTGCGTGCGATGAGGATTACGTAAACCCAACTGCAGATGGGATACTCAGTTGGCAGAGAATTACTTCATGTGCGACAGACTCAGATACAGGTTTAGAGAACTGGCAACAAAGGCTACATAAAGTTTCCACAAGAAGGTGTGCAAGAATAGACAGCGCAGTAATATGGGTAGGCATAAAGATAAGGGAACCACCCAATTTCCATGGATTAAATGATCTAGAAGTATTCTTGACACAATACAAGGATGAAGTGTTAGAAAACCAAAGACTCTTATCACTTGATATAGAACTCAAGGCCACACCCACAAGATGGTGGGGCACACACAAGGAAACAATCAAGGATTGGTACCAATGTAAGTGGTTACTACGCATAAGGTTTGGCACAGAACAAAGAAGAAACCAAAAATAGAAGTACGTTGGACAAGGGGCACTAGTGGAAAACTTGGAGAAGTGTAGAGCGTTGTGGAAAATGACACCCCTAGAGGAATGGCATCATCATTTTGTACACACCTTAGAAGGAATTCCAACAAACTGGTACACATATCAGGAACTGCGTAGAGGAACTTTGAGCTAGACAATACTACAACATAATTTTACAGTCACTTTCTCATTCGAGCATGAGAACCCCAACATAGATGCAGAACTTAAGCATATAAGAGGGGTGATATTCATCAAGGAACCAGAATTCGAACTTATAATAGAGTAACAACAGTGGAACAGACATACAGTAAAAAAATTGTTTTCATGCTACCATGTGCAGGAAGAAGCACCCGATGATGACGATCCATGCAATATTCATATCGAGGAAGCATAAGGCGAAAGAGAAGTGGAGGGTCCACCTCTAGAATCAAAAGTAATTTTTGCATCGATCAAGGTGAAGAAATTCAACATTGGGACAGTTGAGAATCCCAAAATGGATAGCATTGGATACTACTGGGATGAGCAAACAGTAGAAAGCATAACAGAGTTACTGCGTGAGAAAAACTATCTATTCCCCACAACATTTACATAAATGAAGGGCATAGCAAGAGAGTTAGGATAAATGAAGATACCACTCAGAGCTAAAACAAGACCAATCATATAGCGACCATACAGACTAAACCTGATATATAAGCAGAAAGTTAAAGATGATATCGATAGAATGCTCGAAGACAGAATCATAGAACCTGTAGAAGAGTCAGAATGGATAAGTTTGATGGTAGTTCAGGAGAAAAAACAAGGCCGGATAAGAATATATGTCGACTTGAGGAAGTTGAATGATGCATGCCTACATGACCCATACCCTACACCTTTGACGGATGAAGTGTTGGAGAATGTAGGAGGACATGAAGTTTACTCATTTACTGATGGATTCTGAGGCTACCAACAGATCAAGATAGCACAGGAAGATAGATACAAGACCACATTTTCTACAGAATGGAGATCCTACTAGTACACAGTCATGTTGTTTGGACTAAAGAATGCACCAGCAATATTTTCCAAAGTAGTCATCGTTGCATTTAAGGATTTTATCCACCAGTTTCTAGAGGTATACTTGGATGATTGGACAGTCTATAGTCTGATGAAAGACCATGTAGAGGTCTTGCGGCTAATGTTATAAATATGCAGGCAATGTCAGATATCCCTAAACATCAAGAAATGTATCTTTGGAACACCGTTTGGGATACTATTGCGCCATATAGTATGAAAACAAGGCTTACTAGTAGATCTTGCAAAGATTGCAGTAATTGTTAACTTTCCACCACCAAAGATAGTCCATCAACTAAGAGTGACATTGGGACACATAGGACACTACAGAAAGTTCATCAAAGGGTATGCGCAGATTACTGTGCCAATGGAGAAATTGTTAAGGAAAGATACAAAGTTTCAGTGGAATGAAGATTGTCAACACGATCTGGATACACTGAAATAAAATATGGTAACAATGCTAATACTAGTATTTCCAGACTAGGAGAAGACATTCCATGTACATGTATATGCATCAGCCATAGCACTTGGAACTATTTTGGCACAACCAGGAGTAGGATATTTGGATCATCCTATAGCATTCGCGAGAATAAAACTATCAGAATCCGAAAAGAACTATAACACTACAGAGAGGGAAGGCCTAGATATGGTCTACGCACTACAGAAGTTCAGACACTACTTACTGGGAAAACATTTTAAGATGTTCAGAGATCAATCAGCCCTTAAATACCTAGTCAACAAGCAAGTGTTGGGGGGGAGAATCTGTCGATGGTTACTAATGTTTCAAGAGTTTGATTTTGAAGTAATAGTCAAGCCAGGAAAGTTGAATGCAGGACCTGACCACCTACCAAGGGTCACGAATAGAGAAGAACCTACAAATTTAGAGGACAAATTTTCGGATGCACAGTTATTTTCAGTCCATATCGTTGATGAATACTTTGCAGATATCATTCATTAATTGAGTACAGGTACCGAACCATAGGAATATAACACCACGTAGCAGAAGAACCCAGCAGTCCAGGATGTAGACTATCAGTTGATCACATGACACTTATACAAAATGGGTGCAGATAGCATCTTGCAAAGATATGTGCTAGAACATGAAAGATCAAGGGTTTTAGTAGAATCCCATGAGGGAATAGCAGGAGGACATTACGCAGGAAAATATACCACACAAAATATATTGCGCACAAGACTATGGTGTCCGACCATTCACAGAGATTTGAAAGAATATTTCCAGATATGCGACGTCTGTCAAAGGGTTGGTAAACCCAATAGAAGGGAAAAGATGCCATTGTGACCATAGGTAATGTTGCAGGTATTCAAAAAATGGAAAATAGACTTTGTGGGACCAATTAACCCACCAGCAAAGAGGACAAGAGAAAGGTACATTATCACCACGACAAAATACCTAACAAGATGGGTGGAAGTAGCACTAGTCAAAGATTGCAGCACAGAAACAACAACACATTTTCTATTTGAACAAGTAATCACTAGATTTGGTTGCCCAAGAATTTTGATGAGTGACCAAGAAACTCACTTCATTAACAACATTATTAAGGCTATGACTGAATAATTTGAAGTCCATCATCAAAATATCACTCCATATGACCCACAGGCAAATGGAACAGTAGAAGCATTTAACAAAATCCTTGAAAATTCACTGACAAATATTTGTAATGTCAACAGGGATGATTGGGACCTCAAAATACCAACAATATTGTGGGCATTATTAAGCTCTAGTTTTGTCATACTTTCCGCCATACAAGTACAGTCATCATTACACCTTCTCCACGCATTTCATCAATAATATATCACTAATTACACCATAAACCTCCATTATCTCTTGTTATTCATCCTATGTGGTTAATACATAATTTTCCATATTTTTAGTGATTAAAAGGATGATTATATAATAGTTTTGTCGATGATGATTTAATCCTATGTTTCTATGTCCAAGAAACATGTTATGTATTTTTCAGGTTCCGGTATATGCATTGTCCATGTTCTAGTACATGTATTGTTCCTGTTCCGGTACCCACATTGCAGGTCATCCGATACTCCAAGTCATCCGGTACCAGAAGGTTCTACAGTCAACCGGTAACTTCACAATCATCCGATACCCACACTCCATGTCATCCAATACCCTACAATCATCTGATACTACCTTTGTGTTCATCTGATACCAGCTCTCTGCCTCTTCCGATACCAACTTCATCTGATACTAGATTGTACCTATTATGGTACTAGCTCCGTCCGGTACTACCATCGTGTTAGTCTAGTACCCATAGTCATGCTTGTTTTCAACTAGTACTAAACCCCTGCCTACAAGATTCTAGTACTAATTGTTCTAATCCGGTACCAACTGTTCTAATCCAGTACCAACTATGCTAATCCGGTACTAGCAATAATTCAAAATTTTGGAAAGATTCTAGAGGCAAATCAGGGACATGGGTTTTGACCTGAGCCACGTTTACATGTGGACCCATGAGATAGAATTCACCCATATCATACGTGTGGACCTCCAGCTCAGGGGGAATGATTCTGCAAAAATTAGCAAAAATCTCAAACTTCCAACTTGTGCCTCTATTTTCGTGCATATGGAATCAGATCTACAAATTCTACGAAATGGGTTTTGTCTAGAATATGAAAAATTGAGTAACAGGCAGGCAGTTTTTCAAAATTAGAATTGGTTTGGAAGATATGGGTGGGGGCCTAACTCGAATCTGCCTAAATAGCAATAAAACCCAGATTTTTGAGGATTTTATCTAAAATTGTAAATTTGAAATCTAAGCATTGGGATTCGGTCCCATCCATTTCTAAATGATTATTCATGTATAAATAAGCCTCATAGGGCTATGAGAAATCCAATTATCATTATGGGAATTCTTTTGTAATGGATGTTAAGGTGTCATCATGACAATGTCAAGATTGTAAGAGACTTGTAATTTTTTGAGTTTGATGGAATAAAGAATTGGTGTTTTGTGCATTCAAGGGGATTGACATCTTTTTGGCAGAAAATTACCTATTGGGTAGGGCCCCTCAACTTGGTAAGAATGCTTCCCTTTGTATCTTAACTAGTTAGCATTTCATTTATGTATTTTTCTTTTATTGTTCAATTTATTTAAAGGTTAGAATTTCATTTGCAGTTTGGAGTGTGTGGTTTGAATCCCAATTTTAGTTTTGCAATTATTATGTTAATTAGAACTCATATTGTAAACCTACCAATTGAATACATTATCACATTGAGCTTTGAATTTATTTAACATTCTCTCCTATCACATTTGCGTGCTTATATTTCTGTGTATTCTTCATATGCTCTGTTTTTAGGCTAGATAGACTATGGACAATCCCTCGTTGCATTTATCTCCTTCATCATTGATTTTCCATCCAATTTGCGCATCAAATATACCATTCAATTCACCTGTTAGTTTCTTACTCTCTAAAACATCACAAAATAGAGTATGTTAACATATTCTTGTTTGCATTCATTTACAAAATAAAACACAAAAATAGAGTTGTTTTATTCTCTGCATATACTTAACTTTTCTCTTCCATATTTTCTCTTTTTCCTTCAACACAATTTGCCCATTGATTGCAGATTTAAACATGCAATATAATTAGTCATTGCAATAGAAGATCGACCCCTCTCTTTACCTCATTCTCTACGCATGGAATCAATGCACAATCACACTGCAATTACATTTCATGATAGATAATTGTCCTCTCTCTTTATTTACTCATTCCTTGATTGATGAATGCACATTAAATTACACAACTTTATTGATTGTTCACACAAGGAGCTTGCCCTTCTCTCAACTTATTCAACACATTAACTTTTGTTTAATTGACTATGCTTTAAATAAATATCTTTCGTCAATTGCAGAAGTTCATATTCTTCTCAATTACTCTTTGATTCTTGTGTTTTACATTGAATCTCTCAGTCTGCAAAGAGTACCTATCCTTCTTTTCCTCTTTTGATTTCATATATGACTAACCATTTTTATAAGCATCCTATTTTTAGCTTCTTTTACAGAGTTGATATTTCTTTCCATTGCATAAACATTCCATTTATTTCCAATTTGTATTTCTACATTGTCATTCTTTCCCATTCCTTTTCGTTTCTTTCCATGCTTGCTCATTGTGACTGATGCACTTGATTG